>CABHPH010146665.1:24791-37762 GCA_902168325.1 Peromyscus nudipes | reverse complement strand
TTTTACCCTCTTCATGCTCACACCCATTGTCCCTGCATCCGAGTGTCAGCTGCTCCGGGAGGGGGTCTGTGACTCTCTCTGTACTGTGAGGGCTGCACAGATAATAAATGTTCAATGAATCCTTGATGGTTGAGAATCAAGGAGTTGGGGAATTGTAATAAAGGAAACAGAGGTTGAATTGTGTCGTGAGGGGCTTTGCCTGCTGTAACTAGATGGCATGAGAGTGGGAGGGTCCACCAGACAGTGTCGGCAGAGTGGGACTGTGTAAGCAGGACTCAGCCAGTGGGAAGGAACTTGTTGGTACAGTGACAAATCAGCTCCCAGTACCTACCGGGCTTCTGTGGCATTTGACTCGTGCCCCTGCTGCGGTCCGCATTGTTGAAGTCATTGTACAGACTTGGCCCGTGTAACGGGGGTCATAGTTTCATACAGTCATCATTGACTGAGTGGACTGTGCTTCTGTCTCCTTGTTTTCTACAATCCTGGATAAAACCTGTTCTGTTACGTATTGAAAAGCTGACAGGCCTTAGGGGATGATGTGGGTTTACACCAAGGACGTTGAACATGCACTAAGTTTTTTTTTTTTTTTAATTAAGAACGAACCAAAGTAGTCATGTGAAAATGAACTTTCTGTTTGTCTCTCCCCCAGAAGATAGAGGTCTATGTGGGTTAGTTTTGAGGATAGAATTCAGTTGCTCTTTACAGACAGACATTAGATGGTCACTAGAGGGAGCAGCAAAGTCAAACAAAGCAAGGCTAGGCCCTCCTAACAGGGTGAACTGGCAAGTCTTCCCTGGTGAGAATTCACATCCTGGGAGGAAGGATGCACTCGGGGAAGTTAGAGGGAACAAGGTTGAGATTGTAAGTGAAAAAAATGAACTGAAAAACAATCAATGATACTTCATTTTTGATAGAGATTGTAAGTGAAAAAAAATGAACTGAAAAACAATCCATGATACTTCATTTTTGATATTAAAACAAAGAGCTGCATTTAAACTTGGTTAAACACGTATGTTTGAATTTTCTCTTTAAAAACCTTTCTGTTAATTTTGTGTTCTACTTTATGTCTAATTTATGTTATGAATCAATTTGCTACTCTGCAATTATATTTTCAGACCTTTGTTCTTAGAAAAATGGAATATTATGTTCACATAAACCCTCTTAAGAATATTCAGAGCAGTTTTGTTTGTAATAAAAAGGAACAAGCCAGGCTTTGGTGGCTTTAATCCCAGCACTCGGGAGGCAGAGGCAGGCGGATCTCTGTGAGTTCGAGGCCAGCCTGGGCTACCAAGTGAGCTCCAGGAAAGGCGCAAAGCTACACAGAGAAACCCTGTCTCAAAAAACCAAAATAAAAAAAAAAAAAAAGGAACAAACTGCAGCACATTCAAGCCATAGACTGTGCCTGCTCATTGACCTTCCCTGAGTTGTCACAGGAGAACCTCGAACCAAGGATCAGGAACTAGCAAGAAGCCAGTCCTCAGACATGGCACACTGTGTGATTTTGTTTAGTTGATTCTCTTGAAATGACAGAGTTACAGACATGAACAGATTAGCTGTTTCCAAATGTTAAGAAAGAAGGAGGCTGGGGTGGAGCGGGGTGCAGAAAGCAGAAATTAGGCAGAAAGAAGAAGGACGGTGAGATGGCCAGTGACTAATGTGCTTGCTATGTATGAGGACCTGCATTTGGATCCCTGGCATCCACAGAAAAGGCGGCATGTGGTGGTGTGGCCTGCAGTCTCAGCACTGGGGAGGCTGAGACGGGAGAATCCTGGAGGCTTGTGCTGGACAGCCATCTAGCTGAAACAGTGAACTCCATGCTCATTGAGAACAATGGGGGAAGACACCCAGTGTTGTCTTCTGGCCTCCATACACAAATGGCACTAAATAAATGCAAGCAGGAAATAGGGATCCTCGTGGTGATGAAATCATTCTGCATCCCGAGGCGGTGGAAGTATGAGCCTCCACGTGATGAAACGTGCACAC
The DNA here is from genome assembly GCA_902168325.1 of Peromyscus nudipes. Lineage (NCBI taxonomy): Eukaryota > Metazoa > Chordata > Mammalia > Rodentia > Cricetidae > Peromyscus > Peromyscus nudipes. The sequence goes on along the minus strand of CABHPH010146665.1, from coordinate 35,779 downwards.
AGAAGTAGACGTAAAACTGTGGGAATCTGAGGAAGCACAGTGTGATGTATCTGTGTTGTATTTGCCTATCTTGCAAGATTTTATATGCGAGGGAAACTGGGGACATGCCACCTCTTTGTGTTATTTCTTGTAGCTAACATGTTAGCCATCTAAAGGAAAATGTAAAAGAGAAACAGGGAAACTGACATTATTATTATATAATTGGGATGTTCAAAATGTTACCTGTTTGATTTTTAATCACTATAAAATAATAAGACAAGTCACATTTACAATCTACGTAATACAGCAATGCTTTCTATGACTTATGTTGTTTATTCTGATTAAATCAAATTTACAACCACAGCAGCTATAATAGGGGGCCTAGTATATCTTCACTATTACCTAAACTTGCTTTTTTTTCTTGTAGCTTTCTACCAAATCTTTCCCACCTTGCATGCGTCAGTTGCACAAGGCTTTGAGGGAAAATCACCATCTTCGTCATGGAGGCCGGATGCAGTATGGGCTGTTCCTGAAGGGCATTGGCCTGACTTTGGAACAGGCATTGCAGTTCTGGAAGCAAGAGTTTATCAGAGGGAAGATGGACCCAGACAAGGTAATGCTGAAAGGGCAGAGCAATAGCAAATGGAATTTTGTTAGCCTCAGACTAGAAGATCTGTTTGTAAAACATGCACCGAAACACAGCTGAAAAGTATAAAAGATACATGTGTCTTAGTTTCTGTAAATAGAAATTCACATGTTAATCTAGCAAGCGCCAAGCAAAAGCTGGGAAAAGGCATCTTCTTAAGTAAGCATGTTGTCAGCAGAGTGAACTTGCTTCCTGAGTTGTGTTTCTCTAAGGATGTATATGTACACACACGTGTGTGTGCACACACACTCACACTCACACATACAAGGTTAGGAGAGCTCACGAATGCCCAAGGAGAAGGCAGTGAAGATGCTTTCGTCCAGGCTGTGTTCCGTCCCGACAGCATCTCAACAGCAGTCACTGTAAACCCTCACAACCCTCACTTTTAATCAGTCTCTAGCATCATGTTCTTAGGCCCGCTCCTCAGTTCTTCTTTCCTACTAATGTCAGGTGACGAGATTTTGTCTAGAAATGTGGGTTTTGTCCTTTTATATTGTGCATTATATAAGGAAAAAGTTTGTGTTGTATATTTCTTAATTTGCTTCTTTTGGAAAAAAGGATAATAGGGAATGAAGAATGTTTATATAAATAAATACCACGTGTTGTCTCGTATTAGCTTTCTAGGACTACTGTAACAAAATTCCAAGTTCGCTGGTTTAAGCAACAGAAACTTAGTTTCTCATGGTTCTTGAGTCTGGAAATTCAAATCAGGGTGTTGGCAGATTTTATCACTTCTGAGGCGTGGCCCCCGGGCTTGAGGTTTGGCCTGTTCATGCGTTCTCTTCTCTGTGTGAGTGCCACGGCCACCGCAGCTTCTGCAAGGACCCCTGTTGTATTGTGTTAACTACACCTGCAGCATCTTTTCACCTTGCTTCCCCCTCTTACAGGCACTGTCTTGGAATACAGTCACGTTTGGGACTAGAGCTTCAAAATGGGAATTTTAGGATAACATGACTCAGTATATAACATGACTCTCATTGTATACTTTATTCCGACTGTGATTCTGTGCGCGTGCGTGCGTGCGTGCGTGCGTGCGTGCGTGCGTGCGTGCGTGTGTGTGTGTGTGTGTGTGTGTGTGTGTGTGGTGTGGTGTGTGCCATAGCACACATGTGGAAGTGAGAGAACAACTGGATCCACCTGAGAGTGTGAAGCTTGTGGAACAATCACCTATCCCTGCTGAGGCATGCTGACCAGACTGCTTACTGAACAAGGGAAGGGCAAGTGTTTTATTGATTTGTTATAGCGGGTTAATCTGGTACTTTCCACTGGTCGTGGACACAATTTTGGAAGGATTTTGCCGTCTTGTGAACCAGCATCCCGACTCTGAGGTTTTCATTCTCTTGGTGGTTGACATAACCCGGACATGCCGAGGCTGCTGTTGGCACCAACGCCTTGCAAGAACGTCCTCACACTGTGGCTTGGCCTGACTCTGTCACAGGGCTGAAGGGCTCTAATGCCTGAGCTGCGTAAGAAGCACTGGGGTAGAATAGAAGAAACAGTGTAAAGCTTTTAGAGGAACCACGAACAGGGCTCCGAGCTAGCCTGCCTTTTGGTCCTCCCTGTCTCCTGTCTGAGAAGGCCCACGCAGCAGCAGCAGCAGTGTAAAGTTTGTGTTGAACCCATTTATTTAATTTTTTTCTTATGAGATCCCCCCCCAATTTAAAATTTAGTGTAAAAAGAAGTTAGTGGATAATTTTTAATTTTCTCTGTAAATAGATGAGACGTTATATTTTCATTAGCTTAGCAAATATACTATTTTGACTAAGAGATTATGTTGCACTTAGGTTCTGTTGTTACACAGTCTGCACTAGTAAATAAATGGTCATGTTTTCTCAGTGTTCTCTTTTCTTACTTATACAAAGCATAATAGACTAAGGTATGTTAAATTGTGGTACCATTTCAATCTAACAGCTTTTTGTTAGTCTGAAGAGGTGCAGAAAGTGTTGACTTACACTACGACTTGCAGTATTTTGTTGGATGGATATGGAGAATGTTCTAACAGAAACTTTTTTTGTGGATGTTGTGCTGGCTAGTTTTATGTCAACTTGATACAAGCTAGAGTCATCTGAAGGGAGGGAACCTCAATTGAGAAAATACCTCCATAAGAGGAGCTCTAATCCAGAAAATGAACCAACCATTCCTCATCCCGGACACCCTATCCACTGCTCAAAACTGTGGGAAGCCAGCCCCCACCTTTTAAAGGGTTCCTATAAGGAGGAGAGAGGAATAAGAAATATTAGGTAGGAATATAGGCCTAGCCGAGAGTAAGAAAGACAGAAGAAACACAGGATAGCTTCGGGAGGACCTGGGTCAATACCCAATGGCCCAGAACTTTATTCAAAAGCTTTTTATAACAGTGCCATGGGGCAAGGCTAAAGACCTCCCCCTTGCTAGATACAGCCAAGTGTAGACCCTTCCAATCACCTGGTACCCAGGCCCATGGTTCAGTCATCCTCTTATGCAGCCCTTCTGGGAAAGCAAGCTCAGATCTCACTAGGAAACCTCTGTAGGCTCCCACACAAAACCAGGGCGATAATGTGTCTGGGCAGCAGATTTGGGGGCTGAGCATGCACAAGCTCCAGGCTGCTGCACATCACCCTGTTGGCTCTGCTCAGCAAGACATGTTCCCCTGTCCACGGTAGCCTTCTCTCACACCTGTCACCACCATTGCACATTGCTCTATTCCTCCATCTTTCCTACTCTCCATTGCACATTTGTCTGTCTGTCATATTGGCGTTGCATACTGCAATGTGTCACATACTACATTTTTTGCCCAAACAGCTTTACATGCAATATTGAGTCTTTGGTTTCGTTTCTGAAGCACCATAAGCATTGGATCATTGCCTAGGCTAGTCTCATATACTCTGCTGTAGCCCAGAGTCAGGGTGATGTTGCAGGTAGGCAGGATGTTGGGGGCAGGTTCCATGCAAGTTCCAGACTGCTTCAGCTCCTGGCTCCCACACACCTCCCTACCCTCAGTGTCAGCCACCCCGAGGCTTGCTGGGCTCGACCTTTGTGCTTGTAGCCTATGGGCAGCACCACTGCCTTGCACTTTCCCTCTCCCAGCAAGGCAGCAGGCAGAGGAGGCTGCAGCCACAGCGGCTCCAAGCTGGGAGCAGCGAGCCTAGGACAGGCCCTATTCAGTAATGAGCCTAGGACAGGCCCTATTCAGTAATGACGTGTTTCTGTAGGAGCTCCAGGCCACTGCACTCCACCCCGTCCTTGGTGCCAGGCGCTGGGCACAACTGTTGTGCTTGTAGGCTGTGGGCAGTGAGTGCTGCTGCACTGTGCTTTCTTTCTGAGCAGATGCCAGGCCTAGGGCTGGCTCTATTCAGTATTGACCTGTTTCTGTGGGAGCTCGAGGCAATCTCCCTGTTGTTGGTGCTGGCCACCCAAGGGGTCATCAGGCATGACCTTTGTGCTTGCAGCCTGTTGGCTGAGACATGGCAGCGAAAGGTATAGAGTCATCATTCTCCCCCATGCATGACTCTGTTCCACCATCTTTATTTCCAGTTTCATGAGTGTACTTTTTAAAAGCATCTTCCCATAAGACTTGCTCCTCTCCCCCTTTTTAAGTTGTTCCAGAGCTTCTTCAGGCTCTGCAGATGCCTTTTCTGCCACTGCATCACCCTTAGGAGCCTCCATGGGTCTCTCAGACTCCTTGGAGCTCCGAGGTGGATGCCGGAGGCCGCTGCCATCTTTGCGTTTCTCTCTCAGTCTCAAACTTGTTCATTAATGTGTGAAAAAAATCACTAAAATATTCATTTACTTAGAACTTGGCTATTAAATCACCCAGTCACTAGAATGAAATTAAACTGGATTATTATAAAAAATTCATGGCACAGTGTCTTCTCACTCAGATTGTGTTGGTGTTGATGTTGGTGTTGGTGTTGGTGTCAGTTGCCTTCTGGTTCAACTGGACTTTAAGCACAACATAGAGCATTCAATGGCTGCAATTTCTGGTCCTTGCATGCCAAATGCAAGGTCAACTCCATTCTGTTGTAATTGAGTCAAGGAACATTTAGGACTATTTAAAAAGCTTGTCTTTTATCCCATAATTTTTCAGGTGATGACATAGGGTAGACTTGAGTTGTTCAACTTATCACCAAAGAAGAAAATATTTTTGCTTATGAGGTGTGACTATACATATCAAGATCTGGGGACAGGGCCTGGTACTTTGTGTTTTCAGAACCTTCCACGTGAAGCTGATATTCACTAAAGATTTAGAAAAATTGTTTTGTGAACGACCCTTAAAATAAGTTCCTAACTGGCTTATCCAACAAATAGACAATGCAGGTCTTCAGCTTTTATTTGCTCTTCTGTCCGCCTCTGTGGGCAATTTAGGCATAATGATCTGTCCTTTGTCAATAATCCATACATATATTTAAAGGCCTGTGACATGCCAGGGCCTAGTAAATGCTAAATGAATATGTACAGCAGAGTGTCTCAGCTAATGTACTGCTAATGAATCTCCAATATACTCCACTATTGATCCCATGAACCCTTGGGGAAGCTAGGCCAGACCTGGAGTACTCATAGCTTGTTACCTTCGATTGTAAGTAGTGCTTTCTTTTTCTTCTAGAATATTTTCTAAACAGTGTTTTATATGTGCTAAGTGACATGAAAAGGATAGGGATGTACTGAGAGTACAGGCTTGAACATATTTTTTCTGCTGTATACAAGTTATGTAACTATATTAGGGTTCTGTAGTGGAAAAGTACCAGTAGAATGAATATATATTAAAAGGAAATATGTTAGATTGACTTATACAGTACTATCTGGGTAGTCCAACAGTGGCTGTCTCAGTCTGGAGAGGCCGAGAACCCAGGAGCTGTTCAGTCCACAAGGCTTTATGCTTCAGAAGTCCTAATCTGGTACTGAGGGCCAAGGGGATTCCCAGAGAATCTTTGGTTTTCAGTCTACATTGGAAGACTGAAAACTCAGGGTTCTTATACCAGCAAAAGAATGTCACAGCAGTAGCAACGGCAACAACAAGGTGGATGAACTTGCTAACCAGAGTAAAAGCTTTTTCTTTTTTTTTTCCCAAGACTTCTTTTTATCTGTGTTGCCATCAAAAGATGCCATCCACATTTAGGTTGGGTCTTCCAAATTAAAAATAAAAGTAAAACAAAAAAGCCATGACATGATATTATGAGACAAGGAGTCTCCAAAGATGCCATTGAGTTCACTTTCTGTTGGCCATCTCCTGATAGGCATGTAGCCTACCCTTAAGAGTAGTTTGTTTTTCCAGTGAAACTCCCTTGGAGAAAATTAAATTTTCATTTTCAAGTGGTTATCAATTAGAGATAGCTTCTGGGTTAGGGGTTGGGGGCATATGTTCATTTAGCTGTAGGACCATTTAGCTGTCGGACCCCATCTGGTGCAGACCCATGTAGGCCCTATGCATGCTGCCTCAGTTTCTGTGAGTTCATATGTGCATTGATCCTGTTGATTTAGAGGACCTTGTGCCCTTGGTGTCCTCCATCTTCTCTGGCTCTTAGACTCTTTCTGTCTTCTCTGATCTCTGAGGGGAAGGGTTTGATGGAGACATCCCTTTTAGAATGTTCTAAGGTCTCTCACACTCTGCATATTGTCTGGCTGTGGGTCTCTATATTTATTTCTGCTATAGGAGGAAACTTCTCTGATGATGACTGAACAAGGCATTGATCTATGAGTTTAGCAGAATGTCATTAGGAGTCATTTTATATCAATGTTCCTTTAGTAAACATTAGTATTTGGCTTCACTTTAGGTCCCTGGGCTATCTAGTCTCAGGTTCTTGGTCATCCAAGCAGTGTTAGATACAGGTTCCATCTCGTGGAGTGGGTCTTAAGTCAAATCAAACATTGGTTAGTTAGTCCTTGAGTCAAATCAAACATTGGTTAGTTAGTCCTACAAGCTTGTGCCACCATTGTACTAGCATATTTTGCAAACAGAACACCATTGTAGATCAGAGGGTTTGTTTTGTGGCTGGCTTGGTGTTTACGTTTCTCCTTTGGTAGCAGCAGTGTACCTTCCTGTTCCAAAGACAATAGTACATAGGGGTGAAGGCTCTAGGTAGGCACCAGTTTGACTTTTCCATTTTCAATGAGTTGTGTAGGTGTTGTCTTCAGCATTGGGGCCTTGCCGTCCATTGGTGGGGAGCAACCTATAGTCTCGGCAACAGCCTGGGTTGTTTGGGGGTTCCCTTGGGACCCTTTTGACCAACAACTCAATTAGATGTAAACCATTCCTGATACTGGAAGCTTCATTTAGTGACAAGAGATGTCCACTTAGGGCTCTGTCTTCCTCATTATTTGGCGATTTCATTTAGATCACCTTCATACACGCACGCACGCATGCACGCACGCATGCATGCACGCACGCACATGCATATACCTTGGCAGCTTTTATTATATTGGGTTTCTATACTACTCCTCAAATAGTCCTTAATTTTAGCCATGTCTCCCTGTATTTCCCCCCTCATCCCCCTCTTCCCTCCCTCTCCTCACTTGATTCTCTCATTCCAAACCCCCTCCTCCATCCATAACTATCTATTCTATTTCCCCTACTTAGGGACTTAGGGAAATCAAAGGAAAAATAGATATCATTAACTTACTTATTTTATTTATACATTCTGGGAATTGGATTCATGTCTTTGTGCATGCTAGGCAAGCCCTTTACTACTGAGCTGTGTCCTAACCCAAGATTTCAACTTCAGGTGTTTGTTCATGCCAGTGGTACCTTTGGATTAGACTGATGATGAAATGGAACTGGATCTCACTTTTAAGTGGAGAGTCAGTTTTGTTAATGTATCTGATGCTCTTAGAGAAAGATGGCGTTTGAATATATAGCTTCTTAAGAAAAAAAAATCAGTTTAAGATTTCACAGAGTATCTTTATTACTTTTGTGTATTAAAAATGTCATTATATATGTGTGTGTATATATAAATACACACAGACATGTGTTACTGTTACATAAGGACATTTCAAACAAGTATTTACTGTAAGTTGAGCATATTCTCTTTGTAACCTCATCCTTCCCATTTTCAACCTCCTACCTCCCATTAGCCCTCCACGTTTCCCTAGTTTGTGTTCATGTAATATATGCAAACAGAATTTATGTCTTTCTATAAAATCTAGGATTATCTCAATTTGCATCTGTTTTCCTGAAAATTATATAAATTCATTCATTAGTCGAAAGCCAGGTAGACTGGGGTACATAAGACAGGTAAGGAGGGGGGAGAATAGAGGAGGAGGGGATTGGGAGGGGGAGAGAGAGAATATGAATATGAATATTCAGAGGACGTGGAATACGAAGTCTTTACTATTTTGTTATGACTCTTGAATTACCTTCCAGTTAATTATAAGCTCTCTGAGAGGCACAGACGTTTTGATTTTATAATCAAGTAACATTTATTGAGTCCTCAGACATGTTTTTCATAGTTTAACAAACACAAGTCTCTTGAGTAGGATAATTCGGCTTGATTTGGATGGCAGCATAGTATAGTTGGGAGAATGTATACTTGGGAATCAAATCAGAGCTCAGACTCATCTGCTCATTATGATCTGTGTGACTTTGTGTAAGTCTGCTCTCAACTTCAGTTTCTCATACCTTGGGTAAGGATAATGATGAATTTATATGGTGATTGTATATGATACTATTCCTCCTATCCCCCTTATTAACCATGTCTGTTATTTAGCAGAGAATCTAAATTGCTTGTCCCGAAGTTCCCATTTAATGGGAAGTACAATGTGGTACTAACAGCATGAGAGCAAGCTCAAGAATGAAATGTATGTTCACCCAGGGGACTCAGAGGGCTTCCTGGGGAAGTTAGTGTTTGAACTGAGCATGTAGAACTGGGAGACAGTGTTTTCTGAACCATGGTATGTTTCTATTATAAAGGCTGTTGGTAGCGTCACAAAGGATCTTTTAAATGGTGTTTTGACTAAAGATATAAAATCATTACTCAAGTGGATGATTCTTATGTTCAATCTTTGTAGAAGCTGGATGTTATTAAATCTCATGAAAGCATTCCTGCTGGGTGCTGAGAAATTACATGTGGGCTCCATTGCTTTGCAATCATCTGTAATGGGGGATGGAAGGTGATTCTTTGAGACACGGAGCTTCTTTTTACAGCAGCAAACGTCCAAAGAAGGTTGATGTTTTCCTTGTTGCAACGAATTCATAGTCTTGTTTTGGCTTTATGTCAGCGTTTCTGTAGTTTGTTTTTAATCTACAAGTTGTACCTTTCTCAAAAGTGTGTCTAGAGATCTGCTTAGCTTATGATCCCTTCTGACGGGCTTTCCAGAAGTCATCTTTTCATTTGTAGAAAACATGGCTTTACAGAGTGATGAAAAACTGAAGAGCTGGGTGGGCCAAGTTCCCAGGACACTTGATGGGCAGATCCTAGATGACACAGATGCCGCTGGCGCTCAGTATCTGGACAGAGCACTGTCCTTCTCAGATATTTGAGGTTTCTTGGGCATGGCTTAGGTCTTGAGTTTTATGTCTGCACTCACTCTAGACAGGGATCTCATTCATTTTACAAAATTAAGTACATATATAAGTTTATGATTCCTAATTGTATGTATTCAGCCTAGCATTTTCTCTGAGTCCTAGACCCTACTATTTAAGAGTGTATTTATTGTCTGTGTTCTGAATCATATACATGCAGTTCACAGATCATCTCAGGTTTCTAAACCTGACCTCCTGGTCTGTGGTGCAAATCACCCTGTCCTTCCCAGTTCATCTCAGGAAATAGCAACTACATTGTTTTGATGGGTTCCTACCCAAATCTTGATGTTTTCAGGATGTTCCTTTCTTTTGTACCTGTGCAGTCAGAAGAGGGGCTAACTTAACTTTACATGGGCACCATTGCTTTCTTTGGATATGGAGCATCCCCCACTTGCTATTGGAAGGTGGTGAAGACTTAACACTTACTAGCAGGAGGTCTTCATGCTCTGGAAGAGGATCGTGGGAAGCTACCCTTTCCTATTGTTGGCCAGTTGTTTCCTGGTTGCCGTGAGGTAGCCTTGTTCTAGCACATGTTGCTTTCTATGATAGTGGCCTCACTGAAGCCCCAGAAGCCTGGTGCATTAGTAAGTGCATTACTGACTGGAACACTCGGGCTTTGAGCCAAAGAAGCCTTTCTGTCAGCTGATAATCTCAGGTATTTGCTATGGTAATGGAAAGCTGACCAACGCAGTCCCTGTCCCTTCAGTTGCTACAGCCGCAGTGCTATACACTGTCACCATCCTCCAGACTGCTGTGAGAGCTTCTGAGCCGAATTCTGGCTCCTGTCCCAGAGGACTTCATCAGTCTCAATAGAAGCAGAGAAGTAGAAAGGCCACCACAGGCTAGTCTTTTCCAATTCCTGCAAGTCCTGGGACTGAACCTTTAATAACATTCTCTCCAGCATCCTGCCCCAAATTTTGAGGGAGGTAATTATTTCCCTGATGCATAGTCCATCAACTATACTATAAGAGCATTCCATTAGCGCAGCTGATTTGAGTATAGCTGTTTCTTGTTGGACAGTTGTCCTATATATCCTAGATATATTACTAATCTCAAGATAATGAGAATATAATGAAGTGCACTCACTACCGAATGTAACTGATCATAATTCCGTATTTTAATGATTTACAGTGTACTTCAGAATTGGGAAGTGCTTCAGGCTTATCACTAGGAACGTCAATTATCATTGCACAGTGAAGGAAATACTGGTTAGTAGAGATTTCAAGTTGAGTTAGTATCAGAAAAAGCAGCTTCTGTCTTCAAAACAGGAAAAAAAAAAAGCCTTACTTTTCCCTCAGAAATTGTGGCAAAAATCTCACCCACTTCTATTCAGATAATGAATTTGTTTTAGAGTAGTGATGGTTGACAGATTGGCTTTATTTAGTGCTTTTTTAAAGTGAAGTTCAACCATTGAGTTCTGCAAACATTTTATTTGACTTAACTTTTAAATTTTATGTTTATTTCCTGACCGTGTAGACATGAGACTCTGATTTAGTGACAAAGTAGAGGATGCTAATGAGGATGTCTTTGGAACATAATTGTATAGATTTAAAGGAGTGACGTAGTTTTAATTATGCCCTTCAGCTAATGTGCTTGCGTGTTAAATTCACCGGTGTCTTTATGTTCTCTTCTGCACCTTTGTTTTTCTGAGGCCCTAACTTGCTAATGAGCTCACAGGTATAACCCCAAGTTATGTATGGTAAGCTGAAGGCTGTCAAAGAATCTTCAGATTACCAGCTCAAAACATACCCAAGTTTGGGTTTGGAAAAGAAAGTGCCTTCTGGGTCTACAGTGTTCTTTGCCAGGTTTCACAGGAAGGAAATTGCAGTCTGTGTGTGTGTGTGTGTGTGTGTGTGTGTGTGTGTGTGT
>CABHPH010146665.1:0-24781 GCA_902168325.1 Peromyscus nudipes | reverse complement strand
TGTGTGTGTGTGTGTGTGTGTGTGTGTGTGTGTGTGTGTTTACCTTGCTCCCAAATAAGAAGCATCCCTTGGTTGTGATGTGTTGAAGCCAGATGAGACATTCCTTCTCTCAGGTTATTTTATTAGAGTTGGGGAATTTGAAATGAAATAACGGTAGTTCAGAATTGTAATTTCTTCTTTGTGTAGTTATTTTTAACTCTTTACTGTTTTGACTTTGTTTCCTTTCACACAGGCTCTCAGTTTGGCAAAGAACTGCCTAGAAGCTACGAAACTATTTGTCCATGTTAGGTGAAAATTATGAAACTACCCAGCTTTTCTTAATGAGGGTTTGTTTTTGCAAGAAACTAGATGAGCAAAAATCCTCAGTAAAGTTTAAAATGAAAAAAGACAAAAGAATAAAACTCTAAATAATTATTATCTTCCATTTGAGACAGGGTCTTACCTAGGACCTACTGGTCTTGAATTCACCTTTGTTGTCAAGAATGACCTTGAACTTGTGGTCCACAGGCTTCGGTCTCCCAGTGTCAGGCTACTGTGAAAATACTAGAGGCGGTGGGCTCTCTTTAGAGGCCAGATAGTCACTCTTGGCTTCTGTTTGGGCTGCTCTGCTGCTATGGCAGGAAGCCACCCCAGGTGGGACCTGTGCGATTGGACATGACTTTGTTACCCATAAGCCAGGTGCCCAACTGGATTTAGCTTATGTGCTGGGTGTAGTGTGCCAGCTCCTAATTTAGAGCATAGATTCCTAATTTTTTTTCTTTTTCAAACTGACATTCATCTTATACATGTATGCTGTAGCTGCTTTTTTTTTTTTTTTTTTTTTCACCTTTCCTGGAACTCGCTTTGTAGCCCAGGCTGGCCTCGAACTCATAGAGATCCACCTGGTTCTTCCTCCCAAGTGCTGGGATTAAAGGCGTGCGCCACCACCACCCGGCTTGCTGTAGCTGCTTTTAATCAGTGGTCATTATAATAGCTTATGAAACAGGATGATAACATTTCTTAATATTTTAACATGAAAAATTACAAACATATGTAAACACAAATCTCCACTTATCCATCATATGAAACAATTACCTATCCTTTTCTACATTGAATTTGTCCTTTATTTTGTTTTAGCTGATTTAAAACAAAACAAAACAAAACAAAAACCCAGACTTGTTCCAAACAATGGTTACGTGGTACTGTGTAGATCAGAATCCTCTAAAGAAACAGGGTCACTAACACACAAGTGCAGGGAGACTAGTGTGCAGAGAGAGGGGGTGATTGTGGGGAATTGTGTCATGGATTATGGAGACTGAAGAACACCAGATCTGCTGTCTACAGCTGGAGACTCAGGAAAGCCAGTGGTGAAGCTTAGCCTTAGCCAGAGGCCCAAGAGCCAGGACAGCTAGAGACCGGAGCAGGACACTGTCCCCAGTCAGGCTGTGAGGGAGAAGGAAAGACTCTGGCTTTCTTGAACATCCGGCTTAGGCTCCAACACACAGGGTGATGCCCGTTCACACCGGAGAGGGAAAGCCGCTTTGCCCAGCCTGTTAAAACACCCAGACATGTACAGAAATGCCAGGGACCCCATAATCCAGTTAAAACACCCACAATTAGCCATCCTAAGTGTCTGTGCACTTCAGCAGGCTCTCTACACTGCCCTCCCCGTGTTTGTATTTTTAATATGTTAACTTATGAATGAGCCAGTTCTATAAAATGTTTCATCGTCTGTCTTTGTTTACATCCTGCTCCATTTCTCACCCTTCCTATAAGTAGCCAGTTCTGCTAGGTTCAGCCGTTTCATCAAGAATCCTTCCTCAGTGACTCACCCTTACATTTCACTTTCTGTCACCTGAGGGGGTGTTGGTGGCCATAGCCTTCACCATTGGTGTCTCATTTGATGGTTTGGTAATAGAATGGTCTTCTCAAAGCAATTATGCTAATGTTTTACTTCTAAATTTATCAGCCAGAATTCGTCTGTAAAGAACCTTCCCCAGGTCATCCTGAAGATTGATTTCCCCTGAGATATAATTCACAAGGAACAGAGTAGTTTTAAATCTCACTTTATAGATTGGGTTGGGATCTCAAAAAGTTAGGTCAATTGCCTAAAGTCACAGGCCTCCTGATGGGTCTAGCAGAATCAAGCCCAAGATTGACACACTAGTGCTGTTTTTTTTTTTTTTTCCTTTTAGGGCTCAGTAACAACTCATTCTTTGTTGCTCTGTAATCTCAGTGAGAATAGCATGGTTTTAATTGTCCCTCTTCCTCTGTTTCTTTTTCTGAATAATTAAAAAGGGAGTTGATCATTTTTTTGATAAACTAGAGATAATTTTTGAGAATACGTGAGTACTTGTGTTCAGACTCTGCTCTATCAGACAGCAGCTGTGTGCTGACTCTGGGCAAATTGCTTAATCTTACCATAGTCCAGTTTCCTCATCTATGACATGAAGATCCTAATAGTACCTGCCCGAAAGGCTTGATGTAAGCATTAAGTGAAGTTAGCATAAGAAAACTGCTTAGACCTGTTCCTTACACACAGTAGTTACTCAATATCATTTTGTTTTCTGTAGTCAGACTGTCCCGTAGTTTACCTTTAATTCTGTCCGCCTTCAGCCCAAGCATTAGCGATAGTGCGGTACTTGTTAGGAAACGCCACGACACTGTTGACTGTTACAGAGGGCGAAGGTTGGTCAGCCATGACTGACAAGGTGAAGACTGAAGAGGTGGCATCGCCCTGAAGAGTGGGAGCAGCAGAGGCTGCATTTCTCTAACTCGTGATCACAGAGACAGGTGTCTTAAGGTTTCAGTTACACCTGTAGGGTTATCGTGTAAACTTAGAGACTGTGCTTGAACAGATGTATGGAAACTGAATGTTTTGCCCTTACAATTTTCTTGTGTTTGAGTCTTATCAAAGAGGGCTGTTGGTTCTGTTTTTGTTTTTTCATGTTTGAGTTTGCACACTTCCTACTCTGACAATAGGACAAGCTGTCAAGTGAACGTCTGTCTGTCTGTTCAGCTGGACATGAAACACTTCTCTCTACACTCGGTGGAAAAGCAAAATGCCTTCTGCCCTGTGCTGTTTCTCATTCCTTACTTGTTAGAGGTCCAGATGGCGGTACTCCATTGAAATCGTACTTCTAATCTTTATCTGTTTTATCTGTGAGGAAGTTTGGAATGTGTTTAGCAGACGCTTGTCGTGAGGGTGATTTCCGCGGCCTTATGAAACAGAGGCACTGCTCTCCAGATGACCTTCAGTGGCGAATGCTGCAGCTGCCACTCTGCATTGTTCCTTACTGCTGCTGTCTGAAGCTAGGATGAAGGGTGTGTGAACATTGGTCTCATCCCTGGAGCTTCCTAGTTGCTCCTTTGCATCTCTTTTTTATTTTATTATATTTTATCCATTCACTTTACATCCCTACCCACTTCCCCTCTGCCACCCTTCCCCCCTAATCCTTTCTGTTCAGAAAGGGGCAGACCTCCCATAGGTATCAACAAAAGGTGCCATATCAAGTTGTGGCAAGACCAAGCACCTCCCCCGTAATAAGACTGGTCAAGGCAATGGAGTATGAGGAATAGGCCAGCCAAAGCATTAGGGATAACCTCTGTTCCCATTGCCAGGAGTCTCATAAATAGACCAAGCTCCACAAATGTCACATACATGTAGAAGGCTTAGGTCGGACCCATGCAGGCTCCCTGGTTGTTGGTTCAGATTCTTTGAGTTCCTATGAGCCAGTCTGTTGTTTCTGTGGGTTTTCCTGTGGTGTCCTTGACTCCTCTGGCTCCTACAATCCTTCCTCCCTCCTTTCAGCAGGATTCCCGAGCTCTGCCTAATGTTTGGCTGTGGGTCTCTGCATCTGCATCCATCAGTACTGGATGGAAGCTCTCTGATGACAGTTGGGGTAATTGTCATCCTTTGCACTTCTTATCTTTTTCATTGTATTGTATTAGCAAAGCTCGTCACTGTATTTTTTCTTGAATGTCAAGTATGTTTTGAGCCTTGTTTGAAAGGGAACCTGTGTTATAAATGATTTGTACTGTTTATAACCTTTCTGAGAATTTGAAAGAACTTTGTATTTGGCCATGAGACATGGAACACTTGCATTTAACACAATTTTCTAGCTACATAAGTAGGCAGATAGGCAACAGTGATGCCATATAGTGTGTCGTGGTCCACAGGGAGTGAGTAATGTGACTTTGTCATTGTGAAGATCAACATAGATTGTTCTTTATTAGCATTTCCACCTTATTATTTGTGTGAAATAAAACCACCTAGACCAAGGAAGGAAGAAGCATCATGTGCAGTAACTGCAGCTTTGTGCTGATGTTTTAGAGAAGATGATACTACTTATTTTAAAACCACATTGCCAGTGTTATTTCCTTATTATATGTCTTGGGGTTTCTGTATGTACAAATGAAACACTAATGTAGAATTAAAGATGGAATTGAATAAAACTGTTCTATTCCTACTTTTATATTTCAGTAGATTACTTTTCATTCAGTAAAGGAAAGTATATTTAAGATTCTGTTTCATAGTTATTAAGGGGATAGTGAAAATGAAGAGCCTGGGATACAATGGAGTGGGCTGAGCTACAGTCTTTAGGTGTGTATCTGTCCAGATGCTTGGCAAAAACTGTGGTGAGCCACAAGAATATGTTATAAGGAGTTCAGCTGTGTATTGAAGCTATACTTTGACTGGCCAAGGGTCTGTCAAAAGGCAAGCCATTTATTATGAATATTTGGTGTTATCCGGCTTTTAATATTTCAGCTGTCTTCTGCTATGAAATTCTTGTGTGCCCAAATATTCCCAGACCATTTGGCAAACAGTTCAGCTCCTCAGACCTGCTGAATTTCTAGGTAACTAACTCCCCTGCTGAGCCTGGGAGACAAGCTGGGGGGAGACACATAGCTTTGTTTCTTGTGCTAAGGAAGCTCAGACCATCCCCTTGCCTTGAGGCCTCGTGCCTCTCCAGAGCAACTGACTGAGAACAAAAGAGATTTTTACATATAAAGGTGGAAAGTAAGGTGGAGCAAAGTTTCTGAGGAGGCAGAGAACTGCCTGGCCAGGGGAAGAAGAGACAGATGTTTTCTGTAGAGGTAGGCAGAACGGATGACCAGGGAGAAGAGAAGAACACAGAGGTTTCATAGATGGTAAGGCAGAACTCAAGTAGAGTTCATCAGAACCAGGAATAGAGAGCAAGTAGAGATGGGGGGTGGGGGGCAAGAAACAGGACGAAGATGAGGCTGGAAGCATAAGAGCTTAGTTGTTAGCAGGACTATGAGAGGGCAGTAAAAGAGGACAAAGAGGAACTGAGAGTCAGGACGGAACTGAAGCTATGGAGACAGGATTTCATCCCAGAGAAATGAAGTAGATGGACAAAGAGCTTGGTGTATCTAGATTTATTCCTGCCCTGAATGCCTGACGGAGCTATAGCTGTAAAGATAGAATTTTGTCTTAGAGGAATACACGCAAAAGAGCATAGTGTACGTAGATTTTTTTTTCTTCAGATATCCCACACTAGACATAGTGACTTCCCTGGACTCTGGGCTCCCTGGGTAATCCATTAAAGACACAGATCCTTTCAACTCTGTCTTATTGGTGAAGCCTAAATGTTAGAAAGAACCCTGGGTCTAAAGCCACAGGACACAGCCATGTCCTCACACCAACTCTGAAAAGCTGTGCACACCTTTTTTCCTATCAAATTGAAGAAATAGCATCTCATGTGTGTGTGATACTCCAGAGTTAGGTCAACTTTCTGGGAATGAAGTTCTTTCTAGCCTGGCTGCTGTTTCGAACCTAGTTCAGAATGAGCCTTATCAGTTCCGAGGGAGCGCAGAAAGAGTCGACTGCAGTTTGCTTCTGTTCGTTCACGGTCTTGGTCAGGTCAGCTTTGCCTCACTGAGGTTCGTTCCATGTTCTCATTCAGATATGGCAGCTGTCATCTCAGTTTTGGGCCGGTTCTTGTGAGGAGCAAGGATAACCTCTGCCAAGTGTGGAACACTGTCAGGCATGCGGAGGAAGGAGCTTTGTGCATGGTAGCTTTGTCATAGCTTCAAAAGTTACTGATCTTTAGTCCGTCCGCACGTGCATATTAAGATGAGAGAAGCAGGAAGTAGCAATATTAACAGGTAGTATTTGTTGAGAACATTGGTTTTTTTATTTTCTTGTTTAAGTAATGGACTAATTAGAAATGAGTGATGCAAAAATATAGTATTAATTATTCTTAAAAACAAAATATTGGTGAGTAATGAAGTTTTCTAAGCCCTAAATTTATATGTGGGTTTTTCTTTTCCTTTTTGAATGCTTACTGTCTGTAACTCAGGCTTTTTTGAAAATATAACTTGATATATAAATTTGTAGGAGTAAAAGTAAATTGAATGAAAAAACTTACATTTTAACATTCATATTTAATGTGTAATTCCAAGGTGAATCCGTCGGCCTTCAGCTCTCACTTCAGCTCTTTACTTTGGTTAACTCTCTTAGTTATTCTTGCCCATCCTCTTCTTGAGGATGTAAAAGTGAGTTATGTGTGCATGAGAAATCATCTTTTTAGTTCGTTAAGTCAGTTTAGTTCGCTGAGCCACAGTGACATATGTAAGTAAAGGTAATAGAGGCTTGTCTGGGAAAATGTTAGGAGTCAGAGCTAACTGGTGTGAGTGACAGAGCCGTGCTGGAAGCCTTGTGAGTGCTCTCTGGCTTTATACAGGTTGATAGTGAAAGCCAAGTACCACTGCCTCAACTGTTTGGTTTGATGATCAGAGTAAATGTGCTTTTCACTGTTTTCTTTTGTGACCACCAGTTTGCTCTTAGAGTTGATGAACTCGATGACTTTTCCCCACTCACCAGCATTAATCCAGGCCATCCCAGTGAGTTCTGGGTTTTGCTGGTTTTATAACACCTACAAGCAGCGCTGTTGTTGATCACTTTGGTCATTTTTCTGTACAAACCTTACAAAATACTTGGGTGCTGAATGTTAAGAGATGGATTCTTAGGGTTCTGGTGAAGGGTTGCTGGCTTTGCAGCATGTCACAGGTGAGTTGCAGAGGTTCTTGTCACCCTGTCTGTGGAGCTGCAGGCTGTTGGGGCAAATACACTATTCACTATGTTTGCAAGAATGAAATTGTCTGGTTAAAATGAAAAGGGGGTTTTGTTGGAAAAGAAAATACATTGGAAAAGAAAACATGTTTTCCTGTGTGGTAGTTCAAGCCTATATGATGGCATTTCATTGCAGCTACCAAGCATATTCTTGGAAAGTCAAATCTCACAGCACTTTTATACTTTTATGGATGCTGTGAAATACCGTAGTATCTGTTGGCAGAATGGCTTTGATTTTGTTCCTGCACAAGGTAAATCTAGTCATATAACCAGACAACTTTTAATATACAGCTCACACTGCACCACATGCATCTCAGATCAGTTTATTTGTTCTACAAGGAAGCAATTGGCTATTGGGTATTTATTTTTCAGTCTGAGAACTGGGAAGAACAGTAGTACTTTGAAAATATTATTGGGTACTGTTTCAGTTTCACATTCAGTTAGTAACACATTAATACAGTGTTGAAAATGAACATTTCAGGGTCAGTGAGACAGCTCAGCAGGCAGAGGCTCCTGCTGCCAGTGACATTTGTAGGTAGGTACCTAGACTACATGCTAGTGCAGCTTCAGTTGAACTAGCTCCCTGACGGTGCAGATCTCAGGACATACCTTTATTGCTCAGAGCCCCCATTCTCTTATGTATAAGGTGGAACTGGGTTCATTTCATAAATTTAAGCAAAATAAATATTAAAGTGTAAAAATATATGTAAAATGCTTCCCTGGACAAAGTAAATGAATTAGCATCCATCATTATAGCTAAAACAGCTTTGCTGGAAAGTAGGCACAGATTTGGAACTGTGAACTCAAGGTTATCATTAATTTGAGTTTAGTATCACTGTTCCATGACTTATGAAGAGGTATATTCCCACTGGTCAGTTTTCAGTGAGACATGTCAGGAAAAAGTATAGTCTCCTCAACTTTACAGCAAGAAAAAAATTTTTTTTTATTAAAGTTACCATCAAATTGATGTTATTTTAATAATTTTTTTTGAATCCAGGATATGCATATTGGCAGATTTCTAATAGAATTTTTTGTGTGAAAAAAATCCACTTGATTTGTATAATGATAAAACAAAATGAATGCCTGTATTCCTCTAATTTCCCTGTAATGAGGCATCAAAAACTCAAATAAAAATACATGAAAGTTATTTTCTCATTTGTTTAAAGCCTTTGGATCTCTTCCCTCTAGAAGATCTATTGTTTGTGTCAAAAGACTTTTTTTTTGCATAAACTTGTATTTATTGCATTGCTATTTTGAGTTTTAGGCTGGCAAAGTTAGAGGTGACATATACACTTTAAATCCTTACTGAAGCAAAAGTCAGTGAGGAAAGGATTAAGAAGTGCATTGTCCCTGTCATAGCCCCACCCTGTTACTTAGACAGAACTAAACCATCAGGAATGTACTCGCTTCTTCTCTAGGAAATGCAAGGAACCAAAAATAACATTACTAATTCGCTGCATGGCCTTGAAGACTTGAGTTCATAACCACACCTCAGGTCACTTCAGAACCTGGGGAATGTGCGCAGGTTGTTGAAGCATCAAGGTAGAGCTGAGTGTTGGTTCATCATGTATAACCTGTGGGAGGAGTCTCCGCGCACCTGTTCTGTGTCTGTGTCGGCCTCCTGCTGTCTTACCCGGTGAAATGCCCATCTCCATGTGTTTTGTCATCTCTGAATACCAATTTGTGTCTCTGAACAGAATTTTGAAATAAAAAATCCATCCTTTTAATTTTCTACCTTCTTTCTCCAGTGTCCGTCATAATGCTCTGCTGTCTTTTTCTTTAATGAAAAAGTTTAATTAATGAACAAGGTGCTGTCAGTGTTTCGAAGAAAAAAGAAAAAAGACAGTAAAGCTCCTTTTCTTTGGCTTTGTTGACTCCCCAGGTGAATGGAATAGTGTTGAGCAGCAGCCAAAATGTGGAATAATTTGAGGATACTTGTTTCAGTATTGAATGAAGGCACAGTTGAGGGACAGAGGTTTGGGTACAGTGTTTCACATGGTAGAACTAAGGTGACATTCTTTACATGCCATGTCACCTTGTCCCCTTCAGGAGCCACACAGCTTTTACACCTTGAACAGGTACCTGCATTTGGCAGGCTTATGGTACATGATGTTTTCATAACAGAAAGAAGGAACAGAAAATGATGATATGAACCAAGAAAAAATTGAGATCAGGAAAGCCACTGTATGTTCATGTGCACACTTACTGCTTTTAGTTCATAATTTTTAGAAGATTTTCACTTTGGAAAATAGTGGGCATAGGAAACAGAGATGCCCCTGCATTGCAGGCCTGGGTTGGATGTAACCCAACTCAAGTAGGGAAACAGAAGCCTTTTAACTGGTTATATTTGTGCAGAAAACAAATCTGAGGAGCAAATGTTGTCAGTTGTGAATTGGGTGATACTGAGGGAAGATAAATTCCTCAGCATTTATGTAAACTGTCTCATGTAGTTGCTTGGTGAGGGCCTCAGTGTCTGCTATTACTCAAGTTTCAAAAGTAATATTGTGCTTATATTTCTTTAGAGACAAATTGATTTGGGGATTATTAGTATTCAACAAATTACTCTTTAAAGCTGCACATCAAAATATTATTCCTATAACTTTACATGTGTTTCTCATTATGATTCTGCTCATTTGTATGCCTTCGAGGACATCAGAAGCAGCTTTTGAATTTCAATGAAAGTTCATCTACATATGAAGAGGCTTATAGGCTTGTGATCCCAGAAGCTGTCCAGGCAGAGCCCCATTCTTAGATTTGCAGTTAGTTATCCCTGGCTTTCTTTGTTGTTAGTCTCTCACCACTTAAATGATTAAATTTGAATGAATATAAAAAGTTCTTTTTTTAAGGAACATCTTTTCTTGAAAACAGAATGGGAAATAATTTCTGTTAATATTGAGTTTATGACACAGTAATCTAAAAACCTACAGCAGAAATTTCTATAGCAGAATGGTAATTTGGAACATTATTCATATGTGTGTATTTAAAGATAATATGCATGTGTGTGCTTCATGAAGAGAAGTATTTTGCATAATAATATATTCACATAAACTATTGAGGTAAAATTATAAGCAACTGATTTTTTTTCTTAGTGTATCCAAGTGTGATGTAGCATAGAGAAACAATTAAAACAGTTATATTAAGGGAAGGAATCTTTTAACATAATTAAATACTATAGGAGAATGTTAATACCTATACACATTTGTATATTTCTATATAGTTGGAACAAATTAAATAAATCTAGCACAAAACTGAACTTGGAGACTTAGTGAGATAATCATATTACTCTGTTATCTTAGCTCTAAAATGGTGATCAGAATAAGAGAATGCTGTTGTAAAATACTGCTTATTATGATTTGAGTGACTACTTTTAGATTTCTTTTCAAAATAATTCTTTGAGAGTTTCATAATGTATTTTAAACACATTCACCACCCCCATCTGCTTCCCTTTCCACCCTCCCATCCCTTCCCATTCAACTTTGGGATGTCTTCTTTTTTCTTCTTCTTTCCCCGTCAAGTGCAGCATGTGTTTCCCAGCTAGTCTTGGGGTTGAGGCCTGCCCTGGTGTGTAGTTCACCTATTAGTGGTCACATTGTTAAAGGAAACTGACTCTCCTGTTCCCAGTACCTATCAAATACCAATAGTTCTGTGGTATTGTATTCCCCCAAATATGTGCATGCTAATATACTTATCTGGGGTCAGAGACAGAACAGCCACAATATTAAACATAGAGTTTAGGCAGTGGTAGCACATGCCTTTAATCCTAGCATTCCAGAGACAGAAATCCCTCTGGATCTCTGTGAGTTCAAGGCCACACTGAAAACATCCAGGCAAGGTGACTCACGCCTTTAATCCCAGAAGCAAGCCTTTAATCCCAGGGAGTGGTGGTAGAAAGCAGAAAGGTTTATAAGGCATGAGGACCAGAAACTAGAGGCATTTGGCCTGGAGAAGCATTTTGGCCTGGTTAAGCTTTTGGCTGGTTAAGCTTTCAGGCTTTCAAGAAGCACAGTTCAGCTGAGAGCCATTCGGATATGAGGACTCAGAGGCTTCCAGTCTGCAGAGACAGGATCAGCTGAGAAGTTGGCCAGGTGAGGAAGCTGTGGCTTGTTCTGTCTCTCTGATCTTCCAGTGTTCACCCCAATACCTGGCTGAGGTTTGATTTTATAAATAAGAACTTTTAAGATTCCTGCTACATAGTTCCTCAGCTACTGGTGGGATTGTGTCCATTTTTCTCTTCCTGTGTTGAGATTTTGTCTGAAGGCCTTATACATGCCGTCACAATTGGTATGAGTCTATGTTTGCATCTCCCCTGTTGTGTTTGGAAATCATTGTTTCCTTGATGTTATCCACCACCTCTGGCTCTTACAATCTTTCTGCTCCCTGTTTACCAAAAATCCCTGAGCTTTGAGGGAGGGCTGAGCACTCCATGGTCTTTTTTTCTCTGCATTTTGACCGGGTTTAGGGGTAGGATATCTGTGTTAATTGCCATCTACTTCCAGGAGAGGCTTCTTTGATGAGGATTGAGAAATGGCTCTGATTTATGGAAATAGCAAAAAATCATTGCAGGTCATATGTCCATTTAGAAGAATATGTATTGGGTCCCCTCCTAGGGCTATGACCGTAGGTTCTCGTCTCTGTGGACGGTGCCAGGCATAGGTTCCATCTCCTGGAGCAGGCTTTTGCTCCGGTCAGAACGTGACTGGTTACTCCTGTAACGTTGTGCCACTGTTAGACCAGTGAGCCTGTCTTGTCTGGACAGTTGTAGCTTGCAGGGTCCACAGCAGGATGAGACTGAGGCCTCCTTTTCTCCAGCAGTGTGTGTGGAACCCTCCAGCACCATGAACATTAGTCTGTAGGATGAAGCTTCCCAGTGAGTACAAGTTCTGTGACTCAAGTATGCAGTATCTTTAGTAATAGTTTACTGTCAAGCTCTGGAGATAGCCAGGAGTGTTGGCACTACCCTGCTAATAATAACTTAAGAGACGTCAGCAGAGATCATCTCTGTCTTCATTGCAGTGCACAACTGTTTATCAGTGCCTCTAATGCTCTAGACAGAGAGGAGGGAGAGCCTAGAGCTCAGCTAGAGCAAGGGCAAGTCATTTATTTTACTCCGCTTCTCCACACATTCTTTCTTTAAAAAGAAACACTTTTTTTTTTTCTGCTGGGCGGTGGTGGCGCACACCTTTAATCCCAGCACTCGGGAGGCAGAGCCAGGCGGATCTCTGTGAGTTTGAGGCCAGCCTGGGCTACAGAGTGAGTTCCAGGAAAGGCGCAAAGCTACACAGAGAAACCCTGTCTCGAAAAAACAAAACAAACAAAAACCAAAAAAAATTAAAAAAAAAACTTTTTTAAAGCTTAGTCCCATAAGAGAGGTTGTAGAATGAGAAAATATTACATTTTTCATTATTTCAACAAGCATAAGTAAATGAAACTTGCCAATTGTTTAGATTAAAACAGTATAATACAGCAAGTCCACGTGGCCCTGGCTGTTATTTATAGAACTATTACTTATGTGCCAAGTAGGTACAAACGACACAGAATTTAACAAACTGCACAAAATCTCTGTCTTCAAGGGGTTTTTGTCCACAGGGTGTCTCTCCTTCGTCTAGACTTCATCTGTCCTATGCTGATTCTCAGTCTCTCCTGAGACACTGGACAGGATTTCAGTCACAACACATCCCAAACCATGTCCAGTATTCTACTTGCCCTGTGAACAAAAGCCATCCCTAGAGAGAGTATGAATGTATGACTCAGCCCCAGTTGTCCCCTCCTCCCCTCAGCTCGCCCTCTCTGAGAGCCCATAAATAAGGCAGTTGCTTCTGTAGTACCAATGGCAGTTTTTATCTATTGAGGTTTTAAATGCACCCAGACATGAAAGTGGAGTTTGGTAGATTGCTAAACACAGCTAAGATACATTTGTTCTTTTTAATATATTGGGACAAGCTCATCCACGTCCTTCACCACACATGGTAAAGAAACCATTGAGAAGTTTTGTAATGTAATGAATAAGCTTTGCACAGACTGGAGGTTCAGATTTGCTGCTGAGGAACTGTTACTCAGATATCCACCAGCAAATATAAGTCAGCTAACCAGTCCTGTACACAGTCTTGCACCAGATATGCACCATGTGTGTGACAGTGCTTCTTCATACTGTAGTGTAGCGGTCACATGTTTGTGGTTAACAGTTGATAAAATCATAGCACATATAATTGTGCACAGTCTATAATACATGATGATGATGATTGCTTAGGTTTATATATTTATATTTACTGTACTGTCTTACCTCCAACCCCCAGTCCAGGGATCAAAGCAGGACCCTGTGCATGCTGGGCAAGCACTCAGCCACTGAACCGCAACTTCAGCCTTAGGCCTTACTCTCTATGATGACGTTTGAGGGTTCTCTTACTTATACATATACAGCACTGAGGATATAGCCCGGGAATAGCGTGTGTGTCTAGCATGTCCAAGGCCCTGGGATCGATCCCTAGCACTGAACAAAAACAAACACCAAACTGTAAAAGCACACTGTGTTATGCCAGCGGCAGCCCCATACATTTCCTGTCTCTGGGTTGTGTCAAGAGACCACAGTGATCGATGGTCTGTGCACACTACCTTGCAAATTATACACTTTCCTTTCACAGCTCCACCTAATCTGTACTTCCCAGAAAGCATCTCCATTGTTAATGACACGTCTCTACTTCAGTGATACTGTGAGAATAGTTACCAAGTGGTTTGAAAATTAACGTTGAAAGTGAGAATTGATATGAAATCTAGGTAGTTTTACTATTCATAGTTTAATGTATGCTGTGTGTGTGTATGTGTGTGTGTATGTGTGTGTTTTTTGGTTTTGTTCACTAATGCACTAAGACTGAAGCATAAGAGTCTGTATTTAGCAGTCAGTTTGCTATTTCCTGGCTGTTCTTTGGACATATTCATGTTTGACGAACTTACTGATGTTTTAATTTTACATTAAGTTCCTATGAATAAATGAAAGATTTATTATAGTGTCCAGAGCACCTGTAACCTGAGATATTGGTTTCCTTTAAACATTACTAGGGTGGTAAAACTGAAGGAATAAAAGCATTTTCCTTCTATCTTTTCCTGTTGTACAATCTACACATGTCTCCCATGTGTAGATTGTTTGAAAGAATAGCATGGCAACATAAATCCAGTGTCTTAATGAGAAACCACATTGATGCTGAGAAGCTAGCAGCTCACCTGAAGCCAGACGATGAAATTTACATAGGCCTCCCTGGGTAGAGTCGTCTTCCTGCATTGCTGAGAACACAATCTGTCAGTAACTTGTGGTTTGGTTACAAGAAGGCAACCGCTTTGTTTTGGGGCTCTAATCCAGAACCTCTATCACAATCCACAGGATGAACTCACCTATCTAGGGTGGTGCCTGTAACACACCACTAAGAGGGAAAGGGAGAAGCATTTCTTCCTTCAAACATTGCATCATTTCTCTGGACTTGACATGCTGCCCCTTTGCAGTGACTCCTGTTGTTTGTGTAAGTAGGTGGTGCAGTGCTCTAATTGCAAAGAAAAACACTAACACAAATCTGAGCATATAACCTTTTTATACAAGATATATTTGAATCCTGTAATTAAACATTTACACCCATTGAGGCTAGTGAACTTGTTAGTCAACCTTTCATCCCTCTCACTGGGAAGTATTGTAGTGTTATAATTTGTATTGCCTAAAAGGCAGACTGTAGCTTACAGTGACTTTATGCAAATAGACATGTATGATCCTTAATGCTGTAAAACAGAAAATCTTTTTTGTTTCCCTGATACTATGGCCTAAAATGACCAGACTCTCCCCCCCCCCCAAAAAAAGGGAGACTGTGCAGGGGAAAATGGACAGAAGCTAAATGTGGGTAAAATGTAGACAGGATGATACTAACCTAGCAGAAGCTGCAGACATTTACTCTTTGGAAATGTTTGTAAAAGTTATTATTGCTTTATCCCGGAGGAGAAATTCTAATCATTTCCAGTTTGGTCTCATGGAGGAGCTGGCAGGGCAGTGAGCTGTGGTTCCGTTAGCCCACAATCAAGGGTCAAAAACTAACCACTCTGGGCATGTCTTGCTAAGTGGTGACATTTAGTAGGTTAGGGCTATCAAGTGCATTTTTCATGGTCAATGATTGGAGTTTATGATGAGCTTATTGAAATGACCCAGTCCATAGGCATTTGTGTTCAGAATCTTAGGAATCAAATTGGCCTTCATCATCCGTCAGTGGACTGTTATCTAGACCTGCATGAGATGGAAACAGAGGTTCAGTCTGGGTTGTTGGACCGGTGTTTTGTAAATGAGGGACCTTATGGCAGTCAGATCTATTTGTGATTCCTTAATGTTGCTCAATTAAAAGCCAAGCTGGACAATAATTAAAGCAATATAAACAGATTTTCTTTAGGAACTGCTAGAGGAGAGAGAATGAGGCTTTATTGTAGAACAGGGCACCATATCAAGTAAAGATTTATAGCCAAAGAATAAGTAGAGTCAGTGGATGTAAACTTACGGGAAAGAGACCTCAGGGGTATGGCATGGATTCGGATTATACCCTTTGTAAGTTGCCTCACTGACTTCAAAGCCTAGGATCTCCAACACCCTGATATTTGCTGGGTTGCAAGCGGCAACTCTGCCATACTTGTGTGCCCTGTGCTCACTTAATGTAGATAAAACTTAGACCTGTCCTGCCCACTCAGGTTGTCAGTTTATTGCCCATTGTCACATCTGTTTATAAGCTCAAAATAACATTTTTATTTCTATCTGTGTAATACTTTTAGTGCTATGCTTAGTAATTTCACATGAAAATTTGCTCAAGAACTCTTTCTCTAAGCTTTCCAGAATATGCGTTTTATTTAAAGAAGCATGAAAATAAAAATATGACCTTTTATAGACATTTTATTCTGAATGTTAGATTCGGAACTCTGAAGATTTTGCCCTTTGGAAATGACTCGTTATGTGTGCTCTGTGGCTTCTCCTGACTTAGCAAGTATTGCCTGGGTGTCATGGAAGAACATTTGATGTGCTCTGTGAAGCGCTTACAGCTTCTGAGAATTTCGTTTTGAAAGCTTGTGAGGTTACTGTGTAGTAAAAGCAGGGCACTTCCCTCCTATTATTTAAAGACTCTTATGGTCTGCCATTTGTTGATATCTGATAGTTATTTTAGAAACTTGGTTTTTGTTTTCAAAGGTTTTTGTTGTTGTTTTTATTTTTTTATTTTATTTTCTTTTGGGATTTTTGGGGACAGAGTTTCTCTGTGTAAAGTTCTAGTTGTCCTGGAACTTAATTTGTAGACCAGGCTGGCCTGGAACTCAATGAGATCTGCCTGCCTGTACCTCCCAAGTGCTGGGATTAAAGGTGTGCATCATCATGCCTGGCCGTTCTCATAGTTTTTACCCAAATAATTATGTGAGAAATTTACCATAATTTGTACTCCTCTGTTAAGTTGGGTTTTGCTAATATTCTATCATATCCCTCTAATCAAACATATTCCAGTGGTACATTGTCTGTCTTTGTTTGACCAATGGCCTGTGGACATCACCTAGTAAAGGAATTAGAAAATCACCAAACATCAGGCACTGGAAGCATTTCATGGGAGCATGAGAATGGGATGATGCCCTTTCAAATGCTATAGTAGACCAGGGAGTCCTTCCACGTGCAGTGAGTTCATTTTCTTGCATACTGGTGGAGTGCTGGATAGCCCAGGAGCAACTGATCACCTCGGTACAGAGTAGAGGCTAACAAGCCATAAGATAAACACAGGCAAGCACGATGGAAGCCAGATTTGCAGCAAAGAGAAATGTCCTGGAGGAGTATAGGTATTCACAGGGAAATGCTACTGAGGTGTGGAAGAAGAGGCTGCTCCCGACTCCAGACTCCAAGATGAAGTATCATTTGAAAGAAAGAAGTTACAGCCTAAAGTGATATATTGGAACCTATAATTTTTGAATATCTTATTATTGAGGAAGAGCAGTATTATGGAAAGAACTTGGGTTTTGGAATCAGACTTTTCCAATTCCACATGCTTTTCAACTCTGCTGTTTATTTAATGTCTATGTTATATTACATTACTTCATTTCTTTGAGCTTCAATTTCCTCCTGTGTACCATCATAGGGGACCAGTTATTTGAAATGATCAAATGGGGTTGCACTTTAAAAAGCACATAACAGGATGCCTGGTGGTACCTAAGTGCCTTTCAATGAATGTTAAGTCCCCTTTCCTCCTCTTATCCCATTCATTCCCACGTCCCTTCCACCCCATTAGCTTGTTTTATGAACGCCAAGGCCCGGAGGTATTCCAAGTAGGCAATTGTAGTGGCTCATCCACTTATCAGCCATTTGCCGACAGCTTGTTTTCTGGAGTGGAGATGCAGAGGACGGCATTACATATTTTAAGAGGCATTTCATAAGTACAGTGAGTTAGGATGAGAAATTAAAGTTCAGTTTAGGAGGTGGACAGAGAGGTTAAACTGGTTTCCACCCAGTATAATCTCTGAAATCAAATTAAGGAGGACAAATTGATTATTCTTTCTGCAACAGATTATTCTCATCCTTAGACATAAACAGCTGGCCCTCCATGGCTTTGGGTTTTTCACATCCTTAGATTCAGTGAACCTCAGATTGAAGTGTTTGGGGGGCAAAAAGTCTTGTGTGTGTACTAACCACGTACAGACTTTTTCATTGCTATTATTCCCAAACAATGACAGTGTGACAACTATTCCCATAGCGTTTGGATTGTATTACTTGTTATAAATAATTTGGAGATCATTTAAAGTAGGTGGGAGGCTGTAATAAGTTAGATACAAATATTACACCCAGTTGTGAGCTATTGGACATTGACTTGTAGATTCTAATATCCCTGGAGTTGCTGGGAACAATCCCCATTAGATACCAGAGACAGGGGGATGATTATAACCTTAACTGTCTCCTACCTGAGAAGGTTTTTATTGTTTCTTTAAAAAGTGTGTTTACTACGCTGCAGAGACAAGTGGGTATGGCAGTAATAGAAAAACCCTGTTTCTGTGTGTGTGTGTGTGTGTGTGAGATCTTTGTGTCATAGGGTGTACATGTCCATGAACACTAAATTACTTAGCTCTCTGATCCTAGCTGGTGTTAGTATTGTATTGACTGACTTGGTCTCTTCTTTTTTCCCTCAGTTTGATAAAGGTTACGCTTACAATATCCGTCACAGCTTTGGGAAGGAAGGCAAGAGGACAGACTATACGCCTTTCAGTTGCATGAAGATTATCCTAACCAATCCACCAAGCCAAGGGGATTATCACGGTAAGTGCTTGGGCTGGATGCTGGTGAATGGCGCTTTGCTTTGCTGAAGGACCTGGCTTGTAGTAGCTTCTGTGTGCGTCAACGTCAGGTTGGAGCCCTGTTACTCTGACAGTAATTTGTCATATTACTGAGCTCACTCAGCCGCAGTCAGCTTGTGCTGGGGCAGGCTTCCCAGTTCTCTTTCATCCGCTGTTCTCTGTCACGTGTTCTACAAGAGTCTTAGAAGATAGCAGTGTTTTAAAGCTGTTTGAGGTAGGAAAGCCCTAGTTTCAGAATAGTACGTTTTGTTAATGTTCAAAAGGCCACATGCTGAGGAACAGTGTATTTTTTTTCTTACTACTGTCATCTGATCAACAGAGATTAAGTAAGCAGTTTAACAAGTCCCAGTGTCAAATGTATATATCAGTTTGCTTGAGTTGTGCATGTGCGTGCACACACACACACACACACACAATTTATAATAAATTTTAACTTCTAAATTAGGCATAGCAAGAGATTAACAATAATAGAATAATTATAGTGATATACTATAAAAACAACTGTGTCAATGTACTGTCCTTACTTTTATATGATATGAGCTGATATGGTACATTTTTGGTACAGTGAAGCCAAGGTGATGGATGTAACCATTGTGGTATGGTGTTAGGAAGATCATGTCAGGTGACCCTAGACCAACGAGCTCTGATGCTGTGAATGGATGGATGTCATGGCCAGGTGACAGAACTGTTTACAGATACTCAGTATTTGGAAGGTTTTCTTCTTTTTTTTATTGGAGGACATTTTGTGTGTGTGTGTGTGTGTGTGTGTGTGTGTGTGTGTGTGTGTGTGAAAACTATAATAAGAAGTTATCTCTTTTTAGTTTTCATATTACTGCCCCAGCATCGTGATCCTTTAGAGGTCATGTGGGAGATTTTAATGCTGTGTGTATCCTGAGGATTCCATACCTTACCCTTTTATGACTTTAAAGCTGGGTGTGGCAGCACAGTGCCTTTAGTCCAGCACTAAGGAGCTGAGGCAGGGGGATCACTTGAGCTCAGGAGTTTATCATATGGCATGAGCAATATAATGAGATCTCTCTGAAAACAATAATTCAGCAAATTTTGGGAATGTTCCACTGCTGGTTCACCCTCAGTTTTCTGTCCATTTCCCTCTGTAGGGGTCTCAACAAGTTCTTCCAATTGTGTATCTCTTAATCCGATGTTTGCTCCATTCCTTCATGAGTGTGTTAGCAAATTCATACCAACGTGTCTTTCAGTACAAGTGGTTTCCCTATTCCTTTACTGATCTCTAGGAAGCCTTGGAAGTCGTTCCTGGCTTCATGCTGGACCTTCTTCCATCAGGCATTTTCAGTTCAGGTTTTCAGTGTAGCCTTGGTCACTGTTCCTGCTTCATAGGAGTCAATCATTTCCTACATTGTGCGGTGTCTAGATTAGGACCTATATCAAGCGATGCTTAAGTGCAATTAAAGCAGGTAAGTTTTTATGGCCTTGACAGATCAGATGGGCTGGAGTAGTGGGATCTTATTAGGAAATAATAAAAATGCAACTTCAAGCTTGCGTTTCCATAGCAAACTAACTCAGGATGGCCAGGTATATTGTCTTTCATCAAGAAGACCTTCAATTTCAACGCTTTTTATTTCTTGGAGGAATTATTGTTAACGTTTTATTAACAAGGTGGCTGTCACCCCGACTCAGATCATGTTGCCAGAACAGGAGCAGATCGTCTTGGGTTTTGAAAGCTCCTGGCTTCTTAACGCCATGCTGGCTGTGTCGCATGCCCGGCCCTGCTGCTGCTAGACGTGGTCTTTCTCCTCTTGTGCTGGGCCCTGGTGCTTCCTGAGCACTTCACGAGTGCTGCTTTTATCGTGCGTGCTCTTCTGGAAGAGGCTGCTCTCCTGACTGAAGGTCTGCTTTAGATAGCTTCTTGTCGCCTTAGTCAGCTTCCCAACCCTGTAGGGATGAGGCGCAGCTTCCTCAGGAGGTGTGGTCTGGCTAGTGATTTTACTGTTTTTCTTTTAAAACCTGTTGCTGGGTTGGGTTAGTTGTAGAGAGCTCGCCTACTACACACAAGGCCTTTAGTTTGATCCATAGCACCATATCAAAAAAACAAAACAGGACAAAGCAACTCTACTCCTGAACCTATATAAAAACTGCTTGCCATCCGCGGCTTGTCACTCTCTAAGGAGCCTCACAGGGCGTTGCGATTGTAAACTCCGTGCTTCTGACACCCCCAGAACACCTTTTCTGTTCATTCTTTCCCATCCACAAGTTAATGTCTCTGCCGTCTTAACTAAACAATTGTCTCATACTGTTCCTGCTTCTTCTGCAGTTCCACATGGTAAGGAAAACCAGTAATAAGTTTCTTCTTTCATTTTGACCGTTTCACAATTAGGAAATGCATTCAGCCATAGTATTAATTTAACAGCTTTGGCCTCCTGTCCCCTTCCTTAACTTTTCACTTAGGGGAAGCACTTTACAGAGTTTTGTTGTTTTGTTTGTTTGTTTGTTTGCGTACCTGGGTTGCCATAGGCTGTAGCTGGAGTTTTTCCCTCCGGGTCCGCCAAGCCCCTGCAGTCCCGTAGCCCACTTATAAAATAAACATACAGACGCTTACATTATTTAAACTGCTCGGTCATTAACTCAGGCCTACCATTGTCTAGCTCTTACTCTTATACTCAGCCCATTTCTGTTTCTATATGTCGCCACGTGTTCTGTGGCTTTACCTGCTGCCTTTACATGATGCTCCCTGGATGGCAGGCTTGTGTCTCCTCCCGGCTTCCACCTCCCAGCCTCTCCTCTCTGTTTGTCCCGCCTATCCTATACTTCCTGCCTGGCTACTGGCCAATTAGCGTTTTATTTACTCACAGCATACAGGACATCCCACAGCAATAGGTAGTACTCATGTGCTGGAATCTAAATGTGGAGCTGTGTTATCATGACAGTTGATCTTATAACTAAGACTAAGTGACCATCAGGTAGTCATTGTGTTCAGCATGGACACATTAAACTGGGGTGGCTCACATTTTAAAATTTCTGTCATACTACTCATAATGCTGCACAGATGAAATGCCTGTGTAAAATTCTATTAGTATATTTTTGATCTTGGGTAATCGAAACTACAGAAAGTAAAACCTCACATAAGGGTGGGTTCCTATACTGTTCTTCACAAATACTTGGTGAATGAACTGTTTGCTACACACATTCATCAATTATCCGTCCATCCGTCCGTCCATCCATCCATCCATCCATCCATCCAATAAATCATTTTAGAGCTGCATTGGGTTCACAGGAAAACTGAACAGAAAGTCAGTGCTCCCGTGTGCCCTCATCCTCACACATGATGACCTCCTCTATCCTCAGTGTCTTGTGGCATAGGGAATGGTTACTGAATGTTGTTATTGTTCAAAGCCTATAGCTGAGATTAGGGCTCACTCTTGGTATCTATGGTCTATGGATATGGACAAAATTATGACTATATATATATATATATATATATATATATATATATATATATTAGAGAACAGTTTTACTACCTGATAATTCCCTGTGCATTTCTCATCCCCCAATCTCTGACATCCACTTTTTTGACTTTCTGGACATCATTATGCTTCCTTTTTGTTTATTTTCAAAACATTATATCTATAGAAAATTTGAAAAATGTAAGAAAATTTGCCCATTATCCCACATTTAATCATGGCCACTATCAACATTTTAGTCTTTCTCTTAAGTCTAAATAGCTAACTCCTAACTATTTGCCTCACATTTTTAAACTTGACATTATTTTATGATTTTTTTAAGTTATTAACTAGTCTCTGAAAGATTATTTTAGTTTGTTAAATAATATATTCTTTGAAGGTTATTTTAAATCACTCCCCTCTTTTTGGACAGTTGATTGTGTCTATGGTTGTGTTAATGTATGCATTGTGTCTCTGTACACATGTGTGCATGTGTATGTGTAGATGTGTGTCCATGTGTGTGCCTGTGGAGGCCAAAATTTGATGTTAGGTGCCTTTCTCTATTACTCTCTACCTTCATTTTTGAGACAGAGCCTCTCACTGAAGCTGGTCCTGATGTTTCAGCGGGCCACGTTTGGCTTCCAAGTGAAGGCTGGGTGGAGATCTGATAATAATATTCTATTATTGTCTGGATATATCACAGGTTATTTTTTTCACCTGTTAAAGAACATTGTCTTAGTTAGGGTTTCTATTGTTGTGAAGAGACATCATGACCATGGCAACTCTTATAAAGAAAACATTTAATTGAGGTGGCAGCTAACTGTTTAGATTCAGCCCATTATCATCATGGCAGGGAACATGGCGGGGAGCAGGCAGACATGGTGCTGGCTACATCTTGATCAGAAGGCAACAGGAAATGGACTGACACTGAGCGAAGTTTATGCATTAGAGATCTCAAAGCCTGGCCCCGCAGTGACACACTTCCTTCAACAAGGCCACACCTACTTCAACAAGGCAACACCTCCCAATAGTGACACTCCCTATGAGCTTATTGGGGCCAATGACATTCAAACTACCACAAACATTTTGATTGTTTCCATACTGTATATATGAATCAAGCTGCTATAAATATATGTGTTCTGTTTTTGAGCAGGCTCTATGGCTGCTTCCTGGAATGTTTGCTCTGTTTCTGCTGGGTGGAATAATTTGTCGATATGTTACATGCATTTGAGATGTAGTTTAATCTGGAGCTTCTATGTTGGTTTTTGGGTTTGGTAATCTATCTTACAGATGAAAGTGGGAAACTAGAGTTATTTTATTTTGACCTATTGACCTTTATGTTCTTCAATGTCTGTTTTATAAAATTGGGAGTCTCAACATTTGGTGCATATGTATTTACAATTGTATCTTCTTGATGAGTTATTCCCTTCCTAATATGTAGTGACCTCACTTGTCTCTTCTGACTACTTCTGGTTTGACATCTGCTTTTTCAGACATCAGAATAGCTGAGCCAGTTTGTTTTCCATTTCTATTTGCTTGATAGATATTTTCCATCACGGCATTCACAGTGTCTGTATGAGTAAGATGTGCATCTTGGAGACAACAGAAAAGAAGCCGTTTTAGTTAGGGTTTCTATTGCTGTGAAGAGACACCATGAGCATGGTAACTCTTACAAAGGAAAGCATTTAATTGAGGTGGCGTACTGTTTCAGAAGATTAGTCCATTATCATGGCAGGACATGGAGGCGTGTAGGCAGTCATGGTGCTGGAGCTGATAGTGCTACATCTTGCAGGCAACAGGAAGTAGACTAACATATGAACCTAGTCTCTTCATTCCAGCATCCTTGCTGTTATAATTCTGCTGCTTGTTCAGCATTTTCACACTGAACTTCTCCAGTGCCTTGCTGACTTTCCCTCCTAGAGTGACATGAGCTTGCTGGGTACCCCTCTTCCCCAAGAATGTCAGGCTGTCATAGACCCGGCAGGGCTCTGCTCAGGTAGTCTCTTCTGGAGAATAGAAAGCGCTAGTGTAGTTAACCTTTCCCTTCCTTCTACAGGAGCTTGGCTTATTTATTCATTTCTATTTATTTATATGATAAACACTGTGAGATGCTGGTAGACTTTCTGAATGTAAAACTCATAACAGTGTAAGCGTTGCTCTAACACTCATCCTCTGAGCTTCTCTTAGATGCGTGCACACTGTGACTCCAGTCATGTAGCAGTCGGTTGGGTTTGCCCAGTGGCGCTGACTTTTGCTCGGGGATTTCTCTGCTAGTCAGTTATAAATCTCTGCATTTACCTGCATTTGCCTTGAGACCCTATTTCCTTGTTGGTGGTTTTTCAGTTTAATTAGCTTTTTTTTCTTATTTAGGGTAGAGCTGAGCTTCTGAGCTCATTATCTGCTCAAGCAGAAACTGGAAATGTGTCCTTTTTCATTCTGTTATTTGTAAAATTATTTAGTCCCCTTCACTGGTTTTCTTTCATCACCTGATGCTCCTAAAATAGTTGATTAAGTAGTTAGAATCTATGCAGGTCTAACTCTCTCTGGCCGTGGTCTCAAACAGTTCCATCTGTTTGTTTTTTAAAAGCTAACGTTAGCTGTAAGAGCAATCACCTGTCTTTTGTTGTCTTGTTTGTTCAACCCTGAAGATCATTCCCTTTGAGGCGAAGAATGGGAACAGAGAATGTGTTTATATCATCTGTCACACCAGCTCGGCCGAGTTCCGGTTTATTTCCTCTTTTCTTCTGAGTGAGCCTAGCTCACAAAAACCTTTCTTGGAGTTGTTCTCTGTTTCTTTCTGGCTTTGTCTTTTGGGCCTCTTATAGGGTCCTATCCATCATGTCAAGTATAATTTGGGTGACTCTGTTTAGTCTGTCTCACTTTTTTATGTACCTTAGTTATTCTGGAAATAACCAATAATTTCCATGTGCACCATCATTTCTTTCTCGTTGGGATTTTTCTA
>CABHPH010146663.1:0-18382 GCA_902168325.1 Peromyscus nudipes | reverse complement strand
TAATAAAGTGGCACGTTGTAACCTATTCATGATTTTAAATGAAGAGTATATACCAATTCAAGGAAAAGCAGTTAATTGGAAGAAGCAATCAGATAAATGATGTGCAAATGCCCAGATTAAATGGGAACTGGTGGTAGTCAGCTAGACTTAAAACAGGTGGAAATGTGACATAAGTCATATGAGGGCAAATAAGGGATCCATGTAGTTAGACCTAGTTCCTTGTTCTGATTGACTGACATTTGACATTGGGTAATAAAATATAATTTGTAGTAAGTCTACAATCTAACTTAGCATGCAACATATTTTTCAATGACTGATGAAATATTATGTTCAGAAAAGATTACATTTATATTTTGAAAATTCCATATTCTTCAGTATAATTACATAAACATGAATGAAAACATGATAATTTAGTGAAGGGCCTTGAGACCTTAACAAACAGATTAATGTTCTTGTATAAATCTAGCATAATAAAAGTTGAATATAAAATAAAATTTTGATCTATATATTTTACCACAGCTATTGAAAGACAAGATAAAATTTTACTAGGAAACACTTTTGAAATTTAAAACAACATGTGATGAGTACAATTGGAAAAGAGAATATACTTGATGCTTTTAAGCAATTCAAATAAATAACATAATTCTTAGCAGTCTATATTATAGAAGAATATGGTGGGGTGGTAGGACTGGCCATCTTTAGTCCCAGAAGAGGTGGTATGAAGCTGTCCATCTCAGAATAGCAGAGGCAGATATAGGTAGATCTCTATGCAATTCAAAATATCATGATATTCACAGAAGGTTTCAGACAAGCCCAGATACATACTGAGGTCCTGCTCTTATGAAAATACAACCTGGATTTCAAGTGTGGATAACTCCAATAGGTCCACTATAGTATAAAGAGACTCTAGTACAATTAGATGACTGTAGACAGAAATTTTCCTGTAAGCAAATGACCATGCTAAAGCACAAAGAATCAAACCCATACTCTAATTGCATAACACATATTTGCAGTAGATATCAACTGGACTTCATCTTTGAAATTCATGTCTTAATATGAGAACTATGTTGAGTTTTGAACTTAGGTTTTGAGAGTGTTATTCCTTCTAGAATGTAGCCTTTTCCTGATATGATGAACTGAGTTCTTATCTGGCCTTATTAAGATAATATAGCACTTAGGGACAAAAATGAAGCCAAGGAGGGCTGCACTAGAAGCCAAGATAGAGAAGACTTCCATAGCCACCATGACCTTCCCCTTGGTGCTTTGGTAGACAGGGAGGAATGTGACCCAGACACAGAAGAAAACCAGCACGGTGAATGACAGGAACTTAGCTTCATTGAATGTGTCTGGAAGATTCCATGACATGAAAGCCATAGTAAAACTCCCAAGTGCCAAGGAGCAGAGATATCCCAGTATACCATGGAAGGCAAAATCTGAGCCTTTGTTACACACAACGATGTATGCCCATGTTCAGCGTGAACATCATGGTCAAGGAAGGGAGGGGAGGTTCCTAGCCAGATTCCACAGAAGACAAGGTGAATCAGAGTACATATGGGGATGATAAAGTTCGGAGCCTTGGATATTATTAACCACCTCACCACTCTCTTTGGAAAAGTAACCTTGAAGGCAATAAGCACAGTGATAGCTTTGGCCAACACAGTGGCAAGAGCCACAGTGAAAGCACCTCCAAATGTGATCTGTTGCAGGATACAGGATGTGGTGTTGGGATGGCCAATGAAGAGCAAGGAACACAGGAAACAGACAGTGAGTGTGATAAGCAATGTGTAACTAAGGGTCCTGTTATTAGCTTTGACAATTGGAGTGTCTCTGTGCTTCACAAAGAGTCCAAGAACCACAGTTGTGAGTACAGAGAAGCACAGAGCTATGGTTGTGAGAGACATCCCCAAGGGGTCCTCATGGTTAAGAAAACTCACAGCTTTCTAGATACAGTGTTTCTTTTCTGTCTCTGCATAATGACTCTCTGGACACTTCATGCACTGATCCATACCTGATCAGAAGTGAAGATGAGATTGAATCCAAACTGAAGTTATTCATTTTATTTCTAGCCATTTTTCTGTACTTTTTGACAGGACTACTATCTACTTAACTTTCCTTTTTTCTCAGAGACAAAGAAACACAAACAATGTAGTGAACATTTTCATATTTATACCACCCAACTTCCCTATCTGATATTTCAGTTATTATTGATGTGAACTTATAAAGTGTGTTGATCCAACTCAGC
The DNA here is from genome assembly GCA_902168325.1 of Peromyscus nudipes. Lineage (NCBI taxonomy): Eukaryota > Metazoa > Chordata > Mammalia > Rodentia > Cricetidae > Peromyscus > Peromyscus nudipes. The sequence continues at coordinate 16,140 of CABHPH010146663.1, read as the reverse complement.
CCTCTTTCCTTTTGCTCCATTCCTCAACATCTCCCACTTTTACTTCCCAACTTAATGTGCTGTCTTATCTCTTCCTTTTACATTTTAATACTCACTGAGTCTATTCAGTGATGCCACTATTTACATATTATGGGGGCAACAACTAGAATATGGGCAACATTTCAGAGTCCACAACCTTAAAGAGAAAGTGATGTTCCTCTTTTTTTTTACTCTGTGTGTGTGTGTGTGTGTGTGTGTGTGTGTGTGTGTGTGTGTGTGAGATGTTCCTCTTTTGGTAGTAGTTTTAAATTACTAGTAGCTTCTCATACAACCCATCTTCTTTATAGTGATTTAAATTAAATACATCTTAGAATTTTCTCTCATATACCTTTAATCCTCTTGTGCTATTGGTGTATCTCCTTTGGAAGTTATTAGAGTACTAAACTACAATATATAAACACACTTTATTTCTGAAACCACATCAAAATTATACCAAATTATTAATTTTAATAGTGCAAAACAGAGTTTATGCTCTTGAAATTATTTTCATAAAATTGTCTTCTTAAACATAGGGTCTCAATTTTCTTATCATTATAAAATGCTTCCTGTTTTCTAATATTGACTCTTCTTTGTGGAAGCTTTAGTGAATAGGCATTACTACATTGTTACAGGCTTGACAAGTGCAGAAGTGAATAGTCGTCATTCCATTGGGGAAAGGTCAGAACTATTCAGAGAGTTTTAGGGTATGAAATAAAACAGTATTATAATATTCTGCGCTTGAAAATTCTTAAAATTCATAATCTTGTATTTTAAGTACAAGAACAGTAATTTATGTACACCAGATTTCCACTGTCATTTTTGTATGTTTTTAAAAAGAAACTCATCACCAGACTTTCAATTTTATTTTGTTGACAAATTTTATTAACATATTATTAAATTCACTTTAGTAGAATAAAACTTATTTCTATATACCTTGTAAATAATGTTTCCTTCACCTATTGTGATACATTGGTATATCTGTTCTTAGGACCTACTTTCAGGAAATAACTTCAGGCTCTATTATTTCATTGTCTTTTGTGGGGAGGTGTTCATTTCCTTTTCGTTTTCTAACTTTTAATGGATGACTCACATGTATAAATCCATTCCTTATTAAAGACACATAATACTTGTAATAAAAACTACTGTGTGTGTGTGTGTGTGTGTGTGTGAATATGTGCATGCATATTCACTAAAATTTTGTTTCTTTTGAATAACAGCTTGAGGGCACAGACTTTTACATCTCAATGTGAGAAATCCGTGAAAGAAGTTGCAGAATGAATGTAAAAGTCAGAGGTCATGAAGTACTTCAAGGGAATAGAAACTTCCAGACACAGCTGGGCAGTTGAATACAAAAATTCAAGGTTTGATATCATGCATATAACATGTGAAATCTCAGGGCAGACCAAATATCATTATGTATGGAGAGTTGGCATAAAGTACTACACTTAACTGAGAAGCTATTTGACCTCATAGCTGCTATAAGGGGAAGATACTTGGAACTTTAAGAATGTGGCAGTAGGAATTATCCATATTCCATCAGGGACTCCATTCCAAAGAGTATTTGGGTAGCAGAAACTGAATTCAATGAGTTTTTCTTAATTTTCTTTTAACAAGAGAGAAAAGAAGTTAGGGAGGAAAGTAGAAGATTTGGGAGGGTATGATTATGACCAAAATACATCGTATGAAATTCTCAAAGAATAGAAAATATTTCAAAATTCCAAAATTGAAGTAAACCTGGTCACAAATTTAGTATTAGGTATAGAAAAATTAGCTTTTAAAGATTTTTCTTCCCAATGAAACATGCTGTGAATATGTTCGTGACCTATTCTTCTAAATGGAGATTCTATATTCCATCGCAGCTCTTAGGTCTTGGTACAACTCTCAGTAACAGACCATTGGAATTGCTTTGAGGATATTGTGTTACATACTGTTTCTGAGAATCAGAGCATAAAATGGACATAATACTATTCATTAAGGAAATTTGAAATTTCAGTTATGCTGTACAGTAAATAATTATATAGTGGGGATATCAAACAAAATTGCTAATTTTCTGTTCTTGCTGGGAAGAATCATTGTTAAAATAACCTATCCTACAGTTAGGTGAGTTCTAATCATTATTGGAATACAGTTAGGAAAATGTCCAATTTGCACACTTTATTACTATGTGTTAAATTATGTGGGAAAATAAAGCATATTGATTAGTACAGAGAAAAGGGGTTTCCTGCAAGAAACAATAGCTGAAGTTGATCATAAATGTAAATAAATTATAAATTTCAGTGCCTACTCTGCACTATTTCAAGATATGGTGATGCACATTTCATATCCTAAATAAGAGAAGGAATAAATTCTTCTGACTTCTATCTAGATATTTTTCAGTTTTTAAGATATGCAGAATCCTGTAGAAATCTGAAACCATTTCTGTAAGATTTATTCTTACCTGTCTCATTGGAAACCTCATTGTCTGCACAAGGAGTGCAATCATAGCAGCAAACAGCCTTGCCCTCTAGGGAAATTTTCCTGAATCCAGGACCACAGCTCTCACTGCACACAGACTTAGGAATCTGAGAAAAATGGGAGCAAAGTTACCAAATTCCAATGGTTTATTGAAAGTCTCAATAATATTTTAATATCACATAATTAATTTGCAAGTTTTATTCCTATAAAAGTAGAAAAGGAATTTGAGCATCTGTGATCTACACAAAATTGGTCTGAGGATTATCCCATTATTAGACAGTTTGGATCATAATGAGGTAGGGACAAGTTTGATACAGAGAGGTCATAGAAGCCATGACCTTGAAGATCAAGTGGTCCTTCCAGATGGATCTTGTCTCTGTGCTTGATTTCCAATGTGTTGAGAAAGTTTTATTTCCATCATGATTGTAAATCTTGCTTGTAAACTTGACAGGACTTATAATCACCATGTAAACAAATTGTTGGGTATCCCTGTGAGTGTTTTTAAAGAGCAGTTTAAAGGGTTCACTCTAAGAGTGAGCATCACCATTCTATAGGCTGTTGTCTCAGAATTGAGAATGAGAAAAAGGCGATTCATGGTATTTACTTTTTTCTATTGAATGAGAATAAGATGTCATCAGAAACCTCATGCACCTAGAGCAATAAATTTCCAAAGAAAAGGGCTGAAGGCTCATACTGTCATCCAAAAGAAACACCTGCTTAAGTTCCATTAGGTATGTATGTATCGTCAATAGCAGAACAAGAGATAACATACACACATGCATGCTATTGTATTTCAATTCAAGGGGTGAATGAAAGAAATGATAACTGTTTATCTTCTTTAATTTTATGCATGGAATCAAGATGAACTACTCAAATTTTAGATACAATGAAGGAATTTTAATAGAGACATTGTGTATTGGTTTGAATGAAAAGTGGCAATTATAAATACAGATATGTGACTATATATTTCCTAAATGGTGGTGTGATCTTGAGAGTTATTGCAACTTTGAGAGTTGCAGACTTATTGGCAGAATTACTTCAGTGGTTGGGGATTTTGAAAATTTATGACCCTCACCTAATTCCAGTATTCACTCTCTGCTTCCAGTGTGTGGACTGAGACATTTTGTTTCAGGTTCCTGCCCATCTCTCCACAGATGCTACACATTGGTATGCCTCCTGAGTATAAAGGACACTCGAAACTCCAGAACCATAAGTCAGATAAACTCTCTTTTCGAAATGTCACTTCTGGTGATGGTGTTTGATCATAGCAAGAAAATATAACTTATTCAGTTTTCTGTTGTGAATATAGAGATTTTCTACATCAGAGTGTCCTGTGAGACATTATGAGGATTGCATATGCCACTTCTCAGGTGTACTTAATTTGTGTCAAATTGACGAAATTTAACCCATGCACCACTGAATATTAGCAGACATTTAAAGCTTAAAAATGTCCTTTCTTAAGAATCAGGAGATGATAAAGCACTGTCTTCTAGTAGTTATTTTTTTCTTTTTCTACTGGGAATTTTATGGCACTGGGATTTAATTTCAAAAGTAGAAGCTGTTATACTGGGGGATATATTTGTATTATTTTGATAAGTTAAATGCATTGAGATAATATATAACCCACCTCTGAATATCTTTCTGGCCATTGTATCATCTTCTCAGATAAAGTCAACTGTTGACTCTGGGGAGCATTGGGCAAAAAATTTCCTACTTTCACTTTCAGTCCAAGACCCTTTGGAAAATTCCAAAAGTTGAGAATATCATACTTATCATCATCTAACTTCTGTTTCCATTCTAAAGCCATGTTGGCTCCCACATGGATGTTCCTCAAGAAAGGATGAAGCTGAAAGTGATGCAAGAATTTTTTTTTTTTTTTGCTATTTCAAAATGCTTTATTTTCACTTGGTCCCGAGACTTGGGAGGGGCTCCAGAGCGGTTACAAAGCTGCCTAGAGGTTCGGGTGAAGGTCCTGAGGCTGGTGGTGCAGAGCAGAGGAGGGAGCCCCTTGGAAGGTGACGCCTCCTAGTCATGTTTGAGAGTGAGACTCTCGAAGAGGTACTCGCCCAGAGATGGCGAGGGCACACTGGTCTGCGCTGGCTGTGGCCCAGCCACCCTGCAGAGGTTGGTCAGGTGGTTGCCCATCTTCTTGATGAGCTTCACCTCCTCATCCAGGAAGTGGTTTTCCAGGAAATCACAGAGGTGAAGATCTGTGCGAGCAGAAGCCAGGGCATGAAGATCCAAGAGGGCCTAGTTCAGGGTCTTCTCCAGGACCAAGGCAGCTTCCATGGCCTCCTGGGATTTACCCCACTCATCCTGAGTGGGCTTCTGCACATCCTGGAATAGTGCGCGGCCTCCGCGTTCGTTCTGCATCTTGAGCAGCCGCTAGGCGCCCTCGCGCTTCTCCTCGGCCAATTCGTGGAAGAAGTGGCCGACACCCTCCAGAGCCACCTCATCCCGGTCAAAATAGTAGCCCAAAGAGAGGTAGGTGTAGGAGGCTCGCAGGTGCAAGTTGACCAGGCGGTTCACTGCAGCCTCCACTTCAGTGGAATAATTCTGACGGACCTGGGAGCTCATGGCTGATACGCAGTGGAGCTAACCTCGGAGAGACAGTGCTGGCTGGTCCTGGGAGCCGGAGGCAGTGAGGAGATGGTCCCAGAGGCTGCGACTGGGGGCACTGGGAGGCGGCTGGACGCTGAAAAAGGGAGGCCCTGGGTCTGCTCCGTCTAAACACTGTTGAAGCAAGACACAGACACGGGATCTCCGGGCGCTCAGAATATGTTTTAATGTAGTTCTTAGAGTTTAACCACCAGTGGATTATAGAATAACTCTCAATGTTCATAAACTGTGGTGTAGGACATGATAATAACGTAGGTATCATTGAAGGTCAGCAATGGTGACCTAAGTTAATGGGATACAATTCTACATCTGAGGAACAGTCAGCCTCAAGAACATATTCTATACAACTTAGGAATGTAATCGGTGAGTATTGATTGAAGCAAATCTCAATTTCTTTAAAAGAAAGCCATACCCATTTACACACAGGGTTCATTCCGAAGTTCATTGAGTAAAATGTGGGTACTTATGATTAAATAGAAGTTCAAAGAAATAATTTATGTACTAATAACTTGGTATAATGAGCTTCATTGTTTCACTGAGAAAATTCTTAGGTTTCTGGTGTAATCATCACAATGAAAAAATTGTGTAGCTATTTGTGACACAATTTTTATATTCATTAAAATCATTTCCTCTTTGCCACTAGCTACTTAATCCTCAGCAACATGAACACAAAGATATGCACTGACCTGGAAGATAGGATAACACATGAACAATCTCCTGTTGATGGATACACACACACACACACACACACACACACACACACACACACACACACACGCGCGCGCGCATATATGTATTTTTATATACATATGCTATATGTAAAATACTCAGATATGTAATACCTAGTTTGGTGCTCTGAAGACTCTCAAAATTTCACATTGTTGATGCTCTAATACAATGGAAGGAATATTACCTGCCATGGGAAGATCACCATTCTTTCCCCATTTCCAAATGGTTGCATTTGTACTTGCTGAAGACTCATCTCATGGAGACTGTAGGCCACAGTATAAATAGCCTTGTATGAATTGTAGGTATCTTCACTCATTACCATGTCAAACATATGTCTAGGCAGTAATTCCAAGGAAGCATTGGGTTGGCAGTTCTCCAAAAGATTACAATCAAGCTCTGAAAAGGAGCACTTGAAGAACAAAAACCACAATTTAGGAAGGTAATTGTCTTCCGGGTATTTATAAGGATTAACTGTTTGGATAAAATTTTTAAATTCAGCCACCTGCTCATGGTGTTGTGAAAAAATGAAACTTCCATGGAATGAATCCAGAAAGAAATAATCAGCCATATTAGTAACATTCCACTCAGAGGTCATGACCCAGACTTTACTTGTCAAAATCTGTTGCCCTAGAATGCTCATTAAACCTTGTAGTGAATCATTGTCACCATAAATGATGATAATATTGGCCAATGTTTCCTGGATGATGCCAAAACTTTTCCAGTATTTGTATGAAAATGAATTCCAGGTGCTTGGGATCATTTCAACAAAAGCTATGCAGACTTGATTTTTCTCCATCTTTTCCCTGATATCTGCTAGAAACTGAGTCCCTCTGTGATCATCTGTGATAAGCAGACCAACCCAGTTCCAGCCAAAATGAAGCATCAAAGAGACCATGGCAAGAGACAGAGTTGTGTCTTGGGGGACCATCTGCTAGAGAGAAGAAAACTGACCTTGGTCACTGAAGATAGGCTCAAAAGGACCAACAGTGAGCTGAAGAGAAAAAAATTGTAAACAAGAGAAAGAACAATGGCATTATGCACAATCCTTGTTCTGCAGAAACAGATGAAAATGGTTAGCACAATGATGGGTTCAACCTGATTTTAAAGGCTAATTCCTGTGAGAGAATTTTTCAGAAAATTAATGGCCTATTTTCTATTTTAATTAATCCTCCTTATCTACTCCAACCTCCCCTTTCTTTTCCCAGTGACTGAAATAGAGGTCCATCTCCAATTGTCTGGACAATTGTCATTCATATCTAACTAATGCATATGTACCTTTTTACCTATGGACACACCTGAAATGTCAGCAAAGGACATCTGCATTTTTATCCCATACAACTCCCCGCCTGTGGAAATCTGTAGAGCTGAAGCAGTGTCCCAATATGGGCAGATTTTGCCCACGATGGTCCTGTTATTGCAGCAGTTGACTTTCTCTCCTTTACACAGTTGTAATTACAGTGAAGCCTATGAAGTCTCCTCAGGCCTGTGAGCCAAAAAAGAGCATTCATAAGAATGTTTTTCTCACTGTATGGGACATTATAGAAGTCAAATCCCAGAGATAAGTTTGGTAAAAGATGAGGATTCCTGTTGAGCTCCTCAATGGCAAATACCAGGGCCAGAACCAACTGGTGTATTTTAAAATTATACCTGCAGAAATTGAATAAAAAAACATACCTGAGGAAAATACTAACCACACAGAATTTCAAATTCCAACTACAAAGACTAAGGGACAGATTCCAGAATTCCTGGGTGCAGCTGTGTATTTCAGTGTTTGTGGAAACTGCAATGCCTCTATACATCAGCACAAAGTAAGAGTTAAGGCCCTAATGTTGACGGAGACTAAATGAAAGACATTCAAGGCGTTAAACATATCTCTGGATTTGGCTCCATCCCTAGAACTTCCAGATGACTCAAAACCTTTTCATTGTCAGTCCATGACACAAAAGACAAAGGGGTTTTACCCAAATGTTGGGACCATGGAAATTCCCTGTCATACTTCAGTCCAAATGATTGGACCCTGTAGTCATTGGATGAATGCAATCAAGTTAAATGTGTTAAGATCTGATACTCATAGTATCTAGGAAAAATGAGGTCTTCTACTGAGGAAAAAAACATCAACTCTTTAATGACTGTTTGACCCAGTAAAAGATTTTACCCTGGCCCCACCTTGAGTTCATTTTGTCATCAATCCAGCTATCCCTCTAGCCTAATGATGACCTACAGGTGCTAATACAAGACTGTCACCAGATAAAAGATGAAACCAGGAATGAGGGAATTGCAATACTTACTTTTAATAAAATTATTTGTGCCTAAACCAGGAACCTCATCCCAGGTAGAGGAACTGATTGATCTAGCCCAGTATCTCATATGGGGAAAAGGAAACTCCCCTACTATATACATGGACCATCAGTTGATATGATTTTACAAGTGTGTATGTCAACTGTGTGATCTATAGAGAAAGATGGCTTCTCACTGCTGGAAAAAAGGACATTAAAAAATCTTGGTCCTCCTATGGGCTATGTGGCTTCCCCTAGAAATTGCTGTCCTCCATGGGCTCACAGTTTAACTCACTGTCTGACAGATTACACTAAAACTTATTGATGTTCTGATGACACATAGCACAAACCAGTGCTACCTGAGACTGCAGGGTAAAGAAAAATGGTCAGGACAAAACTATATGTAGTCAGGAGATTTCCTATGTCCTGGCCTGATGGCACTTGGGACAAATCTCTCCAACTTGTATCCCCCAGGTAAACACACAGAGGCTTATAATAATTATAACTGCATGGCCATGGCTCAAGACTTTTGCTAGCTAGCTCTTATATCTTAAATTAGCCCATAATTATTAATCTATGTATCACCACATATTCTGTGGCTTTACCCGCATCCCAATAAATGTTGCTCCTTGAGTGGCTCCCTGGTGTCTCTCCCTGACTTCTTCCTGTCTCTCTCTTTGAATTTCCTGCTGTCTCTAAGCTGCTTTGCCATAAGCCAAATGGCTTTATTTATGAACCAATCAGAGCAACACATATTTGCAGTATACAGAAAGACATTCCTCCATCACCTATGTGTTGATGGAAGGTACCAGAGGAAAAGTTCATTCTCTCAGAAATAACTGGCTGGATTCTGGTAACAAACCTTCACCAGTCTATTCCCCTGGGGCACCACAAAACTTACTGAGTTGTTCAGACCAAGGTATGTTATAGCTGTACTCGACACTCTAGCATGGCATATCTCAACGATATACCAGGATTGTGTTAAAGTAAATCGAAAACAGAGAGTCCTTACCCAGGAAGGGATCCAAATGAAAGACCAACACCCTGTCAAATGTTGGAAAAACTGACTTCAACTAAGATCTGGCTTGCTGGGGAAGGGAAAAATACTTGCAACTTTCTTAAAGATATCGTTTTTTTAGTGGTTAGAAGTATTCCCCACATAGACTAAAAGTGGTCAAATAGTAGCTAAAAAGCTCAGGCATAAATGAGTGCTCCAATTTGGCTTCCTTCTAGCAATAGGGTCCAACAATATCCTGATTTTCATAACACGAACCCTCTTAATTAATATCTGTGGCTTTAGACATAGAGCAGAAACTTCACAGTGTATCTAGACATCAGAGCTCTGAGCTGGCAGAAAGAATGAACAGGACATCAAATGAAACTCCAACAAAATTCTCATTAGAGTCCAGAAAAAGATGCATAGGCTTCCTCCTTTACTGTGCCTCAGTTTATTGTTCCCCATATAAGGAGGGATTAACTACCCATGAGATTATATTTGGAAGAATTCCCCACCTGCTTCCCAGGCTCAGTGACAAGCAGTTGACAAAACTCTTTACTCATTCCCTTATCAAGTCACTAAAGGCCTTCCATTTCTCCACACAGGCTATTCACTGAATTATCTAAGATACCCAGCCATCTTCAGAGTCCACCACCAATTTCACCTTGCGTAAGTAGAGTGATGTCCCCTGTGTCAAGTGAGTAGCCAAAGGGACACTGGAGCTAATCTGTTAAGGACCCTACAAGGTCCTTCTCTCCACTCCTCTGGTGGTGAATGTAGGCGCTCTTACATCATAGAACCACCACACCCAGATAAAGAAAGTGGAAGCCACAGATGCTATTCTCAAATGGAATGTCTTTGAACTATGGGGCCATTAATAATAAGGTTTCATTGGTCCCCAGGTTCTTGCACTCTCTGCTCTTATACCTCTTACTGAATCTTGTGTCTTTCACTATGGGTATGTACACAGGGTCACGGTACAAGACTCACTGCTGTCAGAGCTGGACTGGAGATTGAGGATGACAGATACATGGAAGGTATTAGCTAAAGTGGCTACAGACCAGAAGCCTTTATCTCTTCTTGACCTTTACTTCCTTGTGGTGGTATTGTATTCCCCAAAATATTGTGCACCCTAATAATCTTATCTGTGGTCAGAGAAGAGAACAGCCACAATATTAAACATAGAGGATAGGCAGTGGTAGCACTCGAATTTATCCTAGCATTACAGAGGCTGAAATCCCTCTGGATCTCTGTGAGTTCAAGGCCACATTGGAAATAGCCAGGCAAGGTAACTCACACCTTTAATCCCAGAAAGTGAGCCTTAAATCCAGGGAGTGACCACAGAAAGCAGAAAGATATATAAGGAGCGAGGACCAGAAACTAGAAACATTTGCCTGGTTAAGTTTTCAGAGTTTCTAGCAGCAGTTCAGCTGAGATCCATTCTGGATGAGGACTCAGAAGCTTCCAGTCTGAGGAAACAGGATCAGCTGAGGAACAGGCAAGGTGAGGTAGCTGTGACTTGTTCTGCTTCTCTGATCTTCCAGGGTTCACCCCAATAACTGGCCTCACGTTTTATTTTATTAAGAAGAACTTTTAAGATTCATGCTACACTTCCTGATGCCTACTTAGGAACATGTATATATGTATATATGACACGTGTGTGTGTGTGTGTGTGTGTGTGTGTGTGTGTGTGTGTGTGTACACACATATGTTTATGTATTAACAATTTTTTAAGCAGTCCATAAGTTTGGAAGGGAGGAATAAGAGTTATGTGACAAAGAATAGAGGTAAGGAAGGAAAAGAGAAATACTCCAATTATATTACAATTTCAAAAATAATTGAAGTAATAAAAATTTTTAAAACAAGCATCCCACTGCAAAGCATTTTAAAATAAGCTGCAAGGAAATGCTTTTCGATTTTGATGTGTGAAACTGCTCACAAAAGGGCATATATTTATAGTAGAGGAGAAAAGCTCCTAACATCTGAATTGTAAAAGATAATATTCATATGATACATGGATTTTTGTCACATTATTAACAAAAGAAATGTTTTGAGATTTGGGGTATTCTACTTTGAAATATCTGGTCAACCACAATTTAAAGTCAATGGGATAGACATGTTCTTCAAATCATACATTTCTAGAGACAGTGCCAATTTTAATTTGGAAGGATAACAGGCAAAAAAGAGGATTTGTCACATGAAAAAAATATACTTCACTTAGGTCAAAAACCTAGCGTTGATTATGGGATGAGTTTGATGTCAGCACACACATGGTGGGAGGTTAAGCTGTCCTTCCCCAGATGATCTCTCACCTGCATGTGAGACCTGAGGCATGAGTGTGCATGGACACACAAAAATTTTGGTAAAAATGCCTTGTAAAGTCTGTATCATGTGTAGTCCAATAGACTAAGTCATGTTGCCTCAAAAGAAAACTTACATTAATCTGGAAATTGATATATAATTATATGTTTGTATATCATATTATCTGAAAAGTTTTAATAGCCCTAAAGTAAAATCTGTTTAAAAATTTAGACCACAAAAAAAACCAATGCAGTGAAGCAAAATTCCTGCCCACAGCTAATAAGTTTTTGTAATCTTGATAATTAAGATGATCATTTCTAGGCATGTAAAAATTCTATGCATGAAAAGAGACAAAGAAACTTAGAGAGCAGACATATTCCCTCTTTGAAAACATATTTGCACTCCAAAGTGTAATAAAGGATGTAATCAGAAGCCTTAAAAATAATTTTAGCATTGAGATACATACACTTCTTGTTCCCCAGCCCTCGGGAGGCAGAGGCAGGCAGATCTCTGTGAGTTTGAGGCCAGTCTGTTTTACAAAGTGAGTTCCAGGAAAGGTGCAAAACTACACAGAGAAACCCTGTCTTGAAAAATACCAAAAAAAAAAGTGAGATCCAGTCATCGCCCATGAATGAAGGTTTATATTGTCCACAATGCAGCCATTCATATTTCTTTCACAATAGACAATAATTTGGGGCTTTACTGATTCAATTGATATAGTCCAGTGAACTTTAATTTGTGACCTATTCGTAGATATGTCATTTGTGGTGGTTATATTGAGGAAAGACATGGCTTCCATGTGAGGAAATAAAGCCAAGGGACATCCATCTGCCTCACATTTAGATTTGCATTCTTTTGCCCAATGATTGTTCTGATAACATCTGGGACACTTAGTAGGTGTCTTTGTGGATATTCACTTGTTCTGCATTGAGTAGTATCTGTTATAATGCCCCATTTATTGACATGACCAACAGGGGCACTATACTTTAGGGCTGCTACAAGAACTCTGCAATCACTTGACAGTAAATGTCTGATTCCCTAATTTGTGACATGCCAGAATCCAATCATCCACTTTTTTATCATACCTAACACACTCTACATCCCTGTTGTGGCACCATCAAAATCAAGTAGGTATACCAGTAAGCCAGCACCTCAGCATGTTGTACTTTCCCTTCCATGGAACTTTGTACCTCAGTCAAAAGTTTAATAAAAGTTTCCAGTCTTAAGTCTTTGAAACTCGCTGTGACAACTGATGAGGGCCATAGCCTTCTAGGATCTGATGTCACACCAACAAACTTGGTCTAAATACTGAGAAAATTCCAGAGCCTGTTCAGCAGGGGATGATATTGATCTTTCCCTCTGTAACACATCCACATTCAGTACTATGCCTGGGTTTCACATTCTTTCAGCCTGAATTTCTAGTGGATCAACCTGATTCTATGTTAGGGTGAGAAGACATTTTGTTACTAGGTCAGAATAAGTTGTTTCTGTTTACTATAAAATGCAATTTTTACTTACACCTACTCTATTCTAAAAAGATAAGGTGTTCTGTCAAGGCATCTGGAGATGGATTCTATTTTTGGAATGAAGGTTGATCCCATGTAGTACATCCTGATATGATAAGGAGCTCTGTCAAGGAACTTTGAGATATACTAGCAAGATGATCTATCAGATAATCTGATCTGCTATCTGCTTCTGGAAAATTCAATTACCAAATCTTTGTGTTACAAAATACCCAGTTTACTCAATTTTCAGATGAAATGAGGTCTGAAGTGTTATCCCACACTTTACTCTCAAATCTCACTTTGGAGAGTAAGTCCTATGTATAGTAAATAAAACTTGCTTAATGTGTTTAATTTGGATAGTGTTTTTCATTCTTGCTTTGTGGGTATAAGTATATTGGAGGCCCCAGTGAGACTAAATTCCACTCCAATCTTGTTGATTCTTTCCTCCCTTTCTCTAGCACTGAAAAACCACTTTCTTTCAGGGGCACACCTTGACAAAATCCCAGGGCCCTCAAATGAGCTCTTGGTTCCACAGACTACTGAGATGAAGGGCAGAGAAAAAAAAATCAACCAGTAAATTTCTCTTTGAGGAGACTTCCACCATTAAGTCATAACAAGGCCTCCCCTTCTATGACATCTAGTATTAGTTCTGATGGAATCCTGCCTGGGAATAAAGGAGTACCTCACAAATTATCGGGACCCCTGTCCAAGTTTAAATTGGTTGTCCCTCTGTCCATCTGTTTTCTGCTGTTACTGTTTTTGTTTTGTATTGATTTTTCTTTCTTCCTTCCTTTCTTTCTTCCTTTCTTTCTTCCTTTCTTTCTTTCTTCCTTCCTTCCTTCCTTCCTTCCTTCCTTCCTTTCTCTTTCTCTCTCTCTCTCTCCCTCTCTCTCTCTCTCTCTCTGTCTCTCTCTCTCTCTCTTTCTCTCTCTCTCTCCCCCTTCTTTTTTAGCCTATTTATTGGTCCCTGGTATCTTGTTTTGTGTGTCTTTTCTGTTTCTTTTTTGTAAATTTTCCATGATCAGGGCTTGGTTCTGCTGGATGGACAGACAAGATTGACAACAAGACTAAGAAGTCCCTCACTCCTTTAAGCTGTGTTTTATTAAATTTTGACACACTTTAGCCTCCTATAAATAAGCCCATAATATGGTTATCCTCCATAATATGGAATCACCTCTGATTGTTCCGTGAAGTGGATGGCTTCCATTTGGGATGTCTGACCCAAAGGGCACCTTTAACTCTCAGGTTACCTGGGCCATAGGCTGCACTCTCATTGATATTCCTGGTTTCCCAGACCAGACAGTGTAATAATCTACCTTGGGCAGAGGGATGATCAAATCCACCCTCATGGATGAAGTTTTGCAGGAATAGAGATATATACATAATACCAATACATAATATATAATTTCTATTGTATACATATATAATCTATACATAGAATTTAAATTATAATGTGAAATTTATATGATTCATATATATATATATACATATATATGCACACATTCACTCATTTATGAAAAAACATGTAAAAAAAGATTGTACATTATAATCAACTTATGAAATGAAGAATACATACCAATTCAAGGAAAATAAGTGAATGGGGAGAAGCATTCAGATGAAAGTTGTGCGAATGTCAATGTTTAAAGAGAAGTGGCGGTAGTCAGCTAGACTTAAAATATGTTATCACAGTGTAAATAAGGGGTCCATATAGTTAGCCCTAGTTACTTGTTCTGATTGACTGACATTTGACATCGAGTAATAAAATAAAATTCTTAGTGAGTCTACATTTTAACTTGCATGCATTATATTATGCAATGATTGATACAATATTATGTTCATACAAAATCACGTTTAAATTTTGAAAACCCTGCATTCTTCAGCATAATCACACAAACCCAAAATGAAAGGATAATAATAATAATAATTTAATGGCCTTGGGGTCTAAAGAAAAAGATTGATGTTCTTGTACAAATATGGTTTATTAAAAGTAGAATATAAAATAAATGTAAAATCTACATATTTTATCACAGTGATTGAATGACCAGCTGAAATTTTACAAGAGTCCACTTTCCAAATTACAGACATGTGATTCATACAAGAAGAAAAGAGAATGTACATGAAGATCTTGAGAAATTTAAATCAGTAACATGAAAATTAAATGTCTATGTTATGGAAGAGTATAAATTTTCATTATGAGCCAGGTATGGGGCTGGATATCTTTAAAGAAGAGTAGGGACACATATAGGAAGATGTTCATTAATTCAAAATATCATGGTCTTCGCAGAAGGTCTCAGAAAAGGCCAGATATATAATGATGTCCTGCTCTTATCAAAATATAACCTGGATTTTAAGCATGGAAAATTTCAATGGCTCCAGTATAAAGAGGCTCTAATACAATTAGATGAACAAAGAACACCCCAAAGAATGAAACCCATACTATTATTGCATAACACATTTGCAACAGATATTAACTGGTCCTCATCTTTGCAATTCATCTCTTAAAATAAGAAGTATGTTTAGTTTTGAACTAGGTTATGAGAAAGTTATACCTTCTAGAATGTGACCTGTTCCTGATATGATGAAGTGAATTTTTCTCTGGCCTTATTAAGATAATTGTAGTGGGTAGCCACTCCAGCTTTGGTCTGGAAGTTCCAACACCCAATGAGGCTTCCGTAACTATCACGCCTACAAGGCGGGGCCAAGGGAGGGCCTGAAGACCTGAGATCGGGATGCGAAGCGCTCTCTTGTTTCCTGGACCTGGACGCGAGAGGTAGACCGAGGAAAGTTCTCCAGAGAACACCGCCGGACTGCGCTGTGTCTCTTCCAGAACCCATCATCTACCTATCCCTTCATTTGTGAGTTACGCCTTTAAATAAATCTCCTTTTAACTATGTGGAGTGGCCTTAGTAATTTCACCAATATCTGGCGCTCACATTGGGCAAATTCCAAAGGCTTGGGTGGCTCCCACCCTCAGCCTCCTTCCCTCCCGGCTGGCGGGTACCTAAACGCGCCTACAAAGTTCCATATAACCAGGGAACGCCTACATGGTTCCATTCCCGAAAAAAGGAGCATCTAGTCCAGTCTCAGTTCCCTAGGCGCCAGATGTAGCATGAATCTTAAAGAGTCTTATTAATAAAATCAAACCTGAGCCAGGTATTGGGGTGAACACTGGAAGGTCAGAGAGACAGAACAGACCACAGCTATCTCACCTCGCTGGATCCTCAGCTGGTCTTGTTTCCTC
>CABHPH010146662.1:0-10794 GCA_902168325.1 Peromyscus nudipes | reverse complement strand
TCTCTGACTTGCTCTTCAGGGTTGAGGTGATGGTGATTGGGGCAGGCTGTGGCAGCTGTGGCTCCTCTGGGGGCATGGTGATAAAGAGACTGGAGGCCTAGGTGTGGCTGTTCAGGGTTCTCCCTGGACTGCTGTTATTGATCATAATTGTTGGTCAGTCAACAGAGGACATATATCAAATACCACAAGGCTTGAGAGCATTGAGTGACTGTATGCTGTGTTTACAAATGCCTTCTTTGCCTGTTCTGGGACTTTGAGGATGGCACCTTCAGAAGCAAGAAGAGGGACTTCCTGAAGTGGCCCAGGCTTGTCTGAATTCACAGTAAGCAAGATGATTTCCAGGAACTATCCATGGAATTTATAACTATCACAATCCAGTGAGAGAAGAGAAGGCAGCACCAATGTTGGCTCCTTCCAGTTAGGCTTGTTCAGTGGGCAAGGACTCGGGGGTGGGGGGAGGGCTCAACTGAGCTCCTTCTGTAAATTCACAAAAAGATTACTCTGATATTAAATTGTAGTGAAAACAAAATGGACTAAAAAGCCATGTTATTCTATGTTGGTGGAAATGGGAGGAAAGAATGAGTCCCCTGAAGCAGGAAGAGCACAGCTAACAACAGTACTGTGGCCTTGACCCAGTTGGCCACTCATGCTCCATTTTTACTTTCAGTGGCCTTGGGAAGGTCTGAGTCTTTGTTTTCTTCCCTTTGATATTTGCTTGCAGATTTCACCAGCTGTCTACTTGACCATCTCTGCTTTTCTCATTTGTCTTTTTCTTGAGCTTCAGCCTCTGCTTTGTGTATGTCTTGGCATCTCTCTCTTTTCTTTTAATGTCCAGCTCAGCAAACGGTTTCGTGGTTTGTTTGTATACTGCTTGTTTGAACAGTTCAGGATCATCCTCTACATCTGTAGGCTTTCCTTCCTTTAACCCCCTGCCTCTTAACAATATGTTCTCTTCTGCCTGAATTACACTCAGGGCTATCTTCTGTTCCTGATGCAGTAGCCCACTTGTAAGCTTTGTCCACAGCTTCAAAAGCCTTTTGTGCACCAACAGCAGCATCTTGATTTTTGTCAGGATGTACCAATACTATACAGCTGCAGAAACCTCTCTTTTATTTCATTATCTGTCACTTCAAGAGTAACTGGAAAATCTCAATTGGGTTCACATTAAAGAGAAACCTGGACAGGTCAATCTTTCAGTGTGATTTTTGGATGTAGAACTTCTCTTTCTATTTGTTTAGCCTCGCTGTAGAAGATCATAAAAGCCTCTCCTGTGCTACCTGCCCAGAGCCCTGCTTTTTTGGAAGCTACCATATTCCTGAAGCTGCCGTTTCCCAAGTCCAGCCCTCACATGACCCTTGATTTCCTTTTTTCATCATTGTTAAAGGGATACTTGTTTCAGAGTTGACTAGTTTTAATTTTCAGTTGTGTCCTTTTTATAAGTAACTGTGTTGCAACTCTGTGGGTTTAGTCCCGGTTTTGGCACCAAAATGTGAGTTTTGCAACTCTGGGGGAAAGGTATCCTGACTACCTGGGGAGTCAGGTGACACCTTGAGCTGCTAGGACAGCTCTGACAGCTGGAGCTGCAGTGGGACAGCTGAGCCCTGGTGGGCGAGGTATCCAGGATACTTTGAGCTCTAGGACAGCTCTAATGACTGGAGCTGCAGTGAGGCAGCCCAGCCTTAGATGGGAAAGTATTCTGACTGTTCAGGAGAGTCAGGCCTGGAGCTGCTCGGACAGCTCAGCCCTGGGAAGGGAACGCATTCTGACTGCTCGGGAGAGTCAGACTTGGAGCCTTTCTTAGCTTTTTGACACTAATTCTAAGGCCAGGGCATATTTCTTTCACTGACTCTAATTCTAGGGACCAAGAGTGTTTCTTTGGTACTGGTTTCAGAGTCAGGGCATGTTTCCTTGGTTCTGGGTTTGGGGATAAAGTGTTCATTTCTCTGGCTCAGGACCCAGACCCAGGCTATGTTTCTTTCCCTGGTTCTGAGCTCCAGGGTCAGGGTGGGTTTCTTTAGCTAGCCCCTTTTCCCTATACTTTTAGTATGGCCTGATCTTACTCAATTACTTATCTGTTTCACTGAAATGACCAGTTTTGTTGTTTTTGTTTTAATTTACCCATGAAGGCCTACATGTGACTATTTTGTATAATGTAATAATTTACTCATTTGCATACTTCTGTTGTTAATTTTAGTAAAAACAATAAATCTTTTAAAATTATAATTTGATACATAAAATTCCATATTAAAACTAGGCATGACATACATCTTTCGTTCCAGCACTTGGGAAACAGGCAATCACATCTCTTTAAGTTCAAGGCTGACCTGGTCTACATTGCCAGTTCCAGTCCAGCCAGGGCTACATAGTGAGACCCTGTCTGAAAAAGAAAATTATAAGACCATTTGAGTGCTTGCTGGTCTTCCACAGGATTCCTAGTCAGTTTACAGCATCCATATCATATGGCTTACAACCTCCTCAAACTCCAGGGGCTGACACCTTCTTCTGGTTTCTGCTTCACCACAACTTAATATGCTAATACCTGCATATAGACAAACACACACATACATCTAAAAATCAAAATTCTTTAGGAGGAAGGTTCTTTTCTGAAAATATAGGAAATTATATTGAAGGTTTTTCTTCACATCTTAAAGTTGTTCCTTTTGCTCTACTGTGATTATAGCAGGAGGAAGCAGAATGGGAAAGCATAAATGGGCTGTTGATGACGCATGGCTTCAAACCTTTGTGTCTAATCAAAAGAACCGATCTCAAAGGTAACTAGACCCTTTTCTCGCTCTGTTAGGTACAAAGCTTATTTTTCTTTGAAAACTTTATCTTAAAATGGTCTTACCTTCTCTTTGTTTTTACCATTTCTATAATATACATTACAATGTAGATCTCATCGTTTTTGACAAACAGTCATCACAAAGAATGAGGCAGAATTTGAAAATGTTGATGGAAGAAACAACACGTCAGCAGAGCATGATACGGGAGCTCATAGAGAAGAACCAGCAGCTTAAGTAAGACAGTGGACATGCCCCAGGATTGTTTGCGTATATTCTAAACACAACTCCCCTGAAGAGGATCCTGAAATTTCATTGTACTTATTTTTTTTTTTTTTTTCAGTTTATTTTACTTCTTACGTGTATGGGTGTTTCCGTCAGCAATGCATATAAGTGTACTGTGTGGGTGCCTGAACCTACAGAATTCAGAAGAGGGCATCAGATCCCCTGGAACTGGAGTTATGAATGATTGTGAACTACCATGTGGGTGTTGGGAATCGAACGTAGGTCCTCTGGAAGAGCAGCTAATGCTCTTAACTGCTGAACCATCTCTCCAGCCCCCTGAAATTTCATTTTTATTAAATGTAAACATAAAAATATTTTTACAAGTAAATGGGTAAAAATTTAGTTGACTTTCAGTAGCACTTAGCATTGATGTGTAATGGTACCCTCTATTTCTTCTATTACTTTCTCTTATAAGGTAGATGAGATTGGGTGTGTTGGGGGCACAGCTACAAACCTGTTGTTATAAGATAGAAGTGTTGAGCCTGGGGTACAGCTCAGTGTTAATTATGCTAATGTTTGATTCTCAGCACCAAAACAAAGTGAAAAAAATTAAGAATGTAGAGACATTTTGGAAAGTAATCTATTATATGGCATGTACAATCTGATTTATTTTAACACTGAGGGAAGGAATTGTGTCTCTTAATTAGAAGTGAACTTGAGCTAGAACAGAATCGAGCGGCACACCAGGAACATCGAGCCAATGACCTGGAGCAGATTATGGACAGCGTAAAATCCAAAATTGGTGAATTAGAAGATGAATCCCTAAACAGGGTTTGCCAGCAACAAAATAGAATACAAGACCTTCAAAAGGAGCATAAACTGTTACAGGTATTGTATTGACTTATATATTTTCTTATTTGATGGTTATTATTGAAAGGTCTTCATAGTCCCAGGTAATTTCTATGTTGTTTCCATGGTGTATGTCTGTGACAAAAGTCAAGGAAATCCAAATGCTTGAGGTATGTGTAAAGATGGTTAGAGGAAAACAATTTATGTTGGCATAGGATAGTAATGTTAATAGGTGAGCTTTTCTCCTTAGCAACTCATTTTGAGATTCGTCTATAAGGCTGCATGTTATAGTTTCATGAGTATCCCTAAAAGATGCATGTGTGTATCTATGTGAGTGTATGCCACATACGTATGGGTGTCTTTGGAGGCCAGAAGAGGATGTTAGGTCCCCTAGAACTGGAGTTATAGGAACTTGTGAGCTGCTGGATGTGGGTGCTGGGAACTGAATTCACATCCTCTGGAAGAGCAGGAAGTGCTCTTAACCACTGAGCCCTTCGGCATCTCATACTACACTATTGCATAGCTCATTGTGCCTGCACAGGGATTTTCCTACACTTGTAAATGTCGAGCAGTCTACTTTATAGCAACCATAGTGTCATGTTTAGAGACATAGTGTCCTGTATATGGGTATCAATGTCTGTATAAATCTCATATTACCCTGTAATGAGCTCAGATTTCATTGTAAATGCCTCATAATCTCAATGTACATCCCATAATGAATATTGTAGAAGTCATAGTTATCTATAAAGAATCCCTAAAACAATGTATACTTTATAATGTCATAATACCTAGCATACAACTCTGTTTCCCTGTATTAAGCATATATTGCCCTATACACAGCTCACAGTGCCTTCATAGCCCATAATGCTCTGTTTGGAGTTTATGGTGTTCTATATAGATCTCACAGTGCACCTGTATGTGGGGCATTTTCTTAATTAGTGATTGATGTAGGAGGCCCAAGCCCATTGTGGGTGAGGCCACCCTTGGGCTCATGATCCTGGATAAGAAACCAGGCTGAGCCAGCCATGGGGAGCAAGCTAGTAAGCAGAGCCCCTCCATGGCCTCTGCATCAGTTCCTACCTCCAGGTTCCTGCCCTGTTTGGTTTCCTG
This sequence comes from Peromyscus nudipes, assembly GCA_902168325.1. Lineage (NCBI taxonomy): Eukaryota > Metazoa > Chordata > Mammalia > Rodentia > Cricetidae > Peromyscus > Peromyscus nudipes. The sequence continues at coordinate 5,830 of CABHPH010146662.1, read as the reverse complement.
TTCTGACTCCCTTCAGTGATGGACTATGATGTGGGAATATAAGTCAAATAAACCCTCTCCTCTCCAAGTTGTTTCTGGTCATGGTGTTTCATCACAGTAATAGTTACCCTAACCAAGACAATAGAGCTTACTGGAAGCCTGTATAGATCTCATAATTCACCTGATGGAGCTTAGAGTGCCCTGTATAAAGTGCATAGTGCCATGGAGAACCCGCAGTGCACTTGTGTTGAGTATATTGTGTGCCCCAGGTCGAGCTCATATTACGACTGTATGAAGTTCAGAGTACACCTTTTTTAGTGTTCATACTACCATATTTAGAGGTCATAGGCCATGTGGAGAGCTCCTGGAGTTCTCTGTAGAACTCGTATAGTTCCCTTGTATAGAACTCCCAGTTCAGATCTCATCTTGTAAATAAAGAATTTTTAGTATTCTTTAGTTTTGGTTTGGTTTGGTTTGGTTTTGGGTTTTTGTTTTTTGTTTTTTGTTTTTTGTTTTTCGAGACAGGGTTTCTCTGTGTAGCTTTGCGCCTTTCCTGGAACTCTCTTTGGAGACCAGGCTGGCCTCGAACTCACAGAGATTCGCCTGGCTCTGCCTCCCGAGTGCTGGGATTAAAGGCGTGCGCCACCACCGCCCGGCTTGGTTTTGGTTTTTTGAGACAGGGTTTCTCTGTGTAGCTTTGGAGCCTGTCCTGGAACTCGCTCTGTAAACCAGACTAGTCTCGAACTCACAGAGATCTGCCTGCTATGCCTCCTAAGTGCTGGGATTAAAAGGCATGTGTCACCACTACTTGGCAGTATTCTTTTTATAGTCCTCAAAGGTTATTATAGATCTCATAGCACTCTGCATGGAGATCTTGTGCAGATCTCATAGTGCCTTGTGTATTTCTCATAGTGAACTTGTTTAGAGCTTCGTGCCATGATAGTGACATGTAGAATTCACAGTGTATCTCCACTGAGTTCATATCACACATGAATAGAGCTCATAAAGCATCTGTTTAGACTTCAAAATCCCAAGTACATATCTTACAGTGTACACCCACCCATCCCTCCCTCTGTGTGTGTGTGAGTGTATTGAACTCATAGTGTGTCTGTATAACTCATAATGTCCTTTATAAAGCTCATAGTGCACCTCTGTGTAGCTCAAGGTGCTCTTGATTAAAGGACATATGATATCCATGAGCTCATAGTGCCCTTTATGGACTCTAGGTGCCCTATACAGAGGTCTTAGTGCCTATTTTATAGAGCTCATAGTGCCCTGAATAGAGCTCACAGTGCACATGATTTAGAGGCCATACTAAAGTAGTATAGATCATAATGTATACCTTTATATAAGCTTATAATGTTCTGTATAGACTTCACAGTCTCCTCTATATAGCTCATAGTGTACTTATATGCAGCACACAGTGCTGACAGAAATCTCATATTGCATGTATGTTTATCTCATAGGACACTTTATATAGGTCAGAATGCCTTTCATAAAATTCATGATGTCTTACATATAGATTACAGTGCCATGGGCACATCTCATGCTGTCCTGCTTAGAACTCATAGTATCCTTTACAGAGCTCATCATGTCTTACATGGAGTCATAATGCTCATGAATACAGATCCTTTTCCACCTAATGAAAGCTCATATTGGAAATTTATTGAATCCATGATGTCTTATATAGAGATCATAGTTCTCATTATGGATCTCAGTGCCCTGTATAGACTTTTAAGTGGCCTGTATAGATACCATATTTCTCTTTATGTGGTTATATTACCTTATACTGTGTGTAATAAAGCCACATGAGCAGATAATAGTGAATTTTATACAGAGCATAGGTTACCCAGCCTGTGAGCTTCTGGGAATTCTTGTGTCTCTGTTTCCCATTTTGCCATACGAATGTTGGAAGTATAGGTGAGTGCGGCTCCACCTGGCTCTATGTGGGCTTGGGGACTCAAAATGCTGCAGGTCCTCCTGCTTGCTTGGCAAATATTTTACCCATTGAACCCTTTCCTCAGACATATAATGAAAACTAAAACACTGAAAAAAGAAATTGAAGAATACACTAGATGATAGAAAGACTTTCTGTTCAGTTTATGGATTGGCAGAATTAGAAAGTGGCTATATTACCAAAAGCAATTTCTATATCCCCATCAAAATTCAAATAACATTCTTCACAGAATTGAATAAACAGTTCTAATATGCATATGGTAGCATAAAAGGCCCTTGATAGTGAAAGCAATTCTGATTGCAAAATAATAATGCTGGTGATAGTATTATCCTGGTTTCAAATTATAACTACAAAACTGTAGTAACAAAAACAGTTTGGTACTGTCACAAAAATATGTATATCAGTGAAATAGAATAGATAGCCCAGAAATAGACTTATACCCAATTGAATTTTGGGCAAAGGTGCCAATTACATACATTGGAGAAAGAGACAGCGTCTTCAACATAGGACAGAGAAACATGATATCCATATGTAGAAGAATGAAACTAGATCCTTATCTCTTGTCCCATACAAAAGTCAATTCAAAATGAATCAAAGACTTTAATAATCTAAACTGAAACTGTTAGAAAAAGAAACTTCTTAAAAGTATAGACATAGGCCGGAACTTTCTGAAAAGGACTCCAATAGCTCAGGAAATAAGAGCAAGAATTGACAAGGATTGCATAAATTTTCAAAGCTTCTGCACAGGAAAGGAACCAACTAACAGGGTAAAGAGACAACCAATAGAAGGGGAGGAAACTATACCAGCTGTGAATTACTGTCTAGAATATATAAGGACTCAGGAAGGGATGGTGTCACATGTCTTTAATCCCAGCATTCAGGAGGCAGAGGGAGGAGTTCTCTGTGAGTTCCAGGCTAGCTAAGGCTACATAGTGAGATCCTGTCTCAAAAAAGCACAACAAAAAACCAAGCCCAAGCAGTCTCAATAAGTTGATAAATAGGCTAATTAATGAACAGACTGTTCTCTAAAGATTGAAGTACCAGTGACCTGTAAATAGACAAATAATGGTCAACACCCTTAGCAACCATGGAAATGCAAATTAAAACTACATTGAGATTCTATCTCACCCTAGTGATGATAATACTATCATTAAGACAAGTAACAACAAATGATAATAAGAATTTTGGAAAAAAGAAAACCCTTACTGAAGGGAGTATAAATTAGTCCAGCCACTATAGAAATCAGTGTGGAGGTTTCCTCAAAAACCTAAAAATAGAACTACCTTATGACCCAGTTTTACTCTTCCTGGGTATATATTCCGAAGACTAGATTCATGATCACAGAGACACTTGCACATCCATGCTTACTGCAGTAGTACTCATAGTCAAGCTATGGAATCAGTCAAAGTGTCCAAGAGATGAGTGAACCAAAAGTGTGTGTGTGTGCATGCGCATGCATCTTGAAAATTGAAGCCAGACTAGGGGAATAAAGAACAGTGGGGAAGAGGAAAAATAAAGATACAGAGGTGAGCATGGTCAAAATACATGGTATACAAAGATGTTCTTGTGAATCTCATCACTGTAATGAATATATGCCAAGAAAAATATCAACTTCAATGATTACTTCTAGATTTTGAATAACTTACATATTGAGGGGAGACTGGCATCCTCATCACTTAGCTGTAGAGGTCATGCCTGGTTTCATGGAAGGCCAAGGCAGAGGATGAATTACTACATATTTCATGTTCACTTGGAGATGAGGTGTTACCAGTAACTAAGACTATTTCCTCTTTGAGGGTTGTTAAGTATCAATGAGTTTGACATTTTGAACAGATGACCATGTGCTTAGCTATGAGTGTTAGGTTTTGAAAGTGATGTCTTTTTTTTTTTTTTTTTTTAATAAATCTAAGGCCACATACTGGTTATAGACCTATTCTGAGTTTATAGTCTCTCCCATTGCCTGGATGTCCAAACTGAATACATCATTTATAATCCAAAAATCATTAAAAAAACTTAATTTTCATTTGTGATTCTCTCTCTCTGTCTCTCTCTCTCTGGTTTTTTGAGACAGGGTTTCTCTGTGTAATAGTCCTGGCTGTTCTGGAACTCACTCTGTAGACCAGGCTGTCCTTGAACTCACAGATATCCGCCTGCTTCTGCCTCCTGAGTACTGGGATTAAAGGTGTGCACCACGACCATCCAGCTGCTTTATGGTTCTTTTAAAATATTTATAATATATAATTCTCTTCTTGATTATTATTTTTATCTCAACTTAAATATAAAGTAGGCATGGTAGTCCACCGCTGTAACTCCAACAATTAGGTGGCTGATAAAATAGGATCGCAAGCTGGAAGCCAGCCTGGGCTATGTAGAAACCTGGTCTCATAAAACCATTGAAATAGAAAATCACATTACTTTATAGAGATTCTTAAAAATCTTTATTTATTATGAAATCTTGAATGTATGTAGTTGTCATAGTTTCCTCATTTTATAGGTTTGTCACATTTGTGACATATTAATATTCCTTGCATCAGTTTTTAAACAGCCTTGATGAGATTATTGAATGAAACAACTCAGTGGAGATGGTGACATGGATAATAATAGAACAGTATGTCCTACACGTATAAATATAATTATGAATTTACAATTTGCTTACAGATGAAATGCCAGCACTATAAGAAAAAACGAATGGAGCAAGAAGAGACCATTGCTTCTTTGCAGAAGGATATCTACAGATTAACCAAAGAGGAAGAAGAGCGTGTTGTCACTCAAAACAGAGTGTTTGCCTATCTCTGCAAGAGAGTTCCTCACACAGTCTTGGATAAACAGTAATGCCCAGTACATAGGATGATAATAGAACTAGGTTGATGATTTTTCAGCTGATTTTATCTTGACAGTGCTTATATCTTTTGCTAGAGAAGTCTCATTTTCTTTTGATTTTTTTCCAGTTCACGTGTGTGTGTTGTGTGTGTGTGTGTGTGTGTGTGTGTGTATAAATGTAATTTTTTCTTAGAGTATTTTGAGGAATTTATTTATTTATTTATTTGGTTTTTTTTCAAGACAGGGTTTCTCTGTGTAATAGTTCTGGTTGTCCTGGAACTCACTCTGTAGAACAGGCTGGCCTGGAACTCACAGAGCTCTGCCTACCTCTGCCTCCCATGTGCTGGGATTAAAGGCGTGCACCACCACTGCCCAGCTAAACTTAAATTTTTTTCATTTTAAAGACTTTATTATTTTAATTATGTGTGTATAGGTGTGAGGGGTTGGGGGGAGTATGTGCACATGAATGCAAGTGCCCACAGAGGTCAGAGATGTGAGATCCCCCTGGAGCTGGGGTTACAGGCAGTTGTAAGCCACCTGATGTAGGTGCTGGGAATTGAACTCAGGTACTCAGGAAGAGCAGTATGTGTTCTTAACCACTGAGCCATCTCTCTAGCCCTAAACTTCAAATCTTATTTTATTGTATGGGCGTTGTGCCTGCACGTTTGTCTGTGCACCACATATGTGCCTGGTGCTGATAGTGTGCCATACCTGCAGTGGCCAGAAGAGGGTGTCAGACACCCCTGGAGCTGAAGTTACAGACAGCTGTGAGCCATCATGTAGGTGCTGAGAATCAAATCTGTGTCCTCTGAAAGAGCAACCAGTGCTCTTAACCACTGAACCATCTTTCCAGCTCCTTAGTGGATGAATTTAGATATTTTAAAAATATTAACCATGAATGGGTATGGTGGCATATGCCTTTAATCTCAACACTTGAGAGGCAGAGGCAGGTAGATCTTGGAGTTCTAGGCCAGCCAGAGCCATATAGTGAGACCCTCTCTCAAAAAACAAAACCCAAATAAACAAATTAAAAAAAAGTATCGGTTTTATATATATATGTGTGTGTGTGTGTGT
>CABHPH010146661.1:0-26553 GCA_902168325.1 Peromyscus nudipes | reverse complement strand
CAGTCCATCACAGCTACTTCCTTTCTTTCCATTAGGAATGCTCACACAATCCTGTCACAAATATGCATGTGCCAGGCTTCTTCTACAAGGTTTTCTTCAACCTCATAATCTAGACTATCTATTCAGAATTCTCTATCACACCATTACTCTAAAATCCCTGGGCAGTGCCTCACTACCTGAAAAATTTCAGATGGCTCTCTCTCACCCCTATGAGAACATAAGCTCTTTTAAAGGTAGGATCTTGTCTGGCTTGTTTGAGATGATGCAGTCTCTTGTGGGGAAGAAAGCATGTGGCTGGAATTCTTTGTATCACTAGGAAGCAGAAACTGCACAGGACATAGGACTGGGCTGCAAAACTTCAAGCTGAGAGCCTAATGATGTACTTTCTCCAGAAGGTTCCACCTCCTCCCCTGATAGCACCTCAATCTGGGAACCAGTGTTCAAATATTTATGGGGGACACTTCATATGCAAGTTATCACATTTTCCCGAGCCCCATATGATCATGGTTATATCATAATGCAGACTTCATTTAGTCTAGCTTTACAGGTCCCAGTGGTCTTATAGTCTTTACACTGCTGAAAAATGTGAAATTAAAAGTCTCTTTGAAGGCTCAGGCATTCTCCTAACTCTCATAAAAACAAATCACACACTCCAACATGGGGACTTTGGCCCAGGGTAAAAATTCCTATTCTAAAAGGGATGAGCAGCATTTGTACCAAAGTGAGACCAAACCCCAATAGGCCAAATACCAGATCATATGTGGCATATTGAGCTCATGATGGCAGCACTCGTGCTCCAATGGCCTTGGGTGGCCCCATGCCTGCAGCCATATTGTCTGTGATACAGGTGTCCTCTCTTTTAGGTTGGTTCCAACTGATAATTGCAACATTCTTACCTTTTAGACATCTCATATTCCTGGTATTTCTTATACACCTGGATCATAACTATAACTTAGGCTTCAGCCTCAGAGCTTCACATGCAGTTAGCTCAAGGGCTCCATGTAAAGAATCTGACCCTGATATCTGTTGTATGATCTCAGCAGCTTTCTGGAAACTTGGTTCAAGTCTCTATAACCCCTTTGGCATAGAGAATGCCAAGCCTCACTGCATACTCAAGATGCAACCTGGTCAGCATTGGCCAGAGTTGCTCAGCCTCTGTGTGCCTTCATGGCTGAACCTGGGAAAACACTTCCCTAAGCAGCCATTTAGATGTCGCCATTTAAATTAACTTTCACTTTTATATCCTTGAGCTCTCAATAAGTGGGTTATTGTTCTAGAGGCACATTTCCTGTTGTTGCTGTGAAAAATCTAAAAGTTCTCTTAATAGCACTATTTTTTTTGACAACTATAATGACTTTATTCAAACGTCCCTAACCTTAACTTCACCAGGGTTCAAATTCCTTCTCCACCACACTGTATATTTCTATCCACATCTTTAACTAAGTTCATGTTCCTTCCTTTGCCACACTGAACATTTCCCACATATTTCTGCTCTGTTCGCTGCTGCTGCTCACTGTAAATACGGGCAAATGCAACAGTCTACAATGATTTTATAGCCGAGATATTAGACTGCCTTGAAATTTTCTCTCCAAACATCTTAGTCCATTATTTTTTAATTCATCACATTCAAACTTTGAGGACACGAGACAAACATAATCAGATTCTCTGCTAAAATACAACACAAATGGCTCAACTCTCAGGGGAGTCCCTGTTCCTCTCTGAAACCTCAGAAGCCCACTCTTGACTCTTGTCTTTTCTGTCAGCATTCTGGTCTTTTGAAGGATCCATCAAATGGATCCTTCAAGAGCTCTTCCCAACACTCTAGGCCTTTCTAGCTCACATCTTTTCTACCTTCCTCCTACAAACCTGTTCTGAATGCCTACAAACCGTATGCTCAGCTTCATCACAGCAACAGATTCTATTAGTGACTTTTCTTATAGTGTGATTAAATACTTGTCAAGAAGGAATAGGAGAGAATCGAGGAGGATTTTGCCTCAGAGTTTGAGAGTACAGTCTATCATGGAAGCAAGGGTGTGGTGGAGTTCAAGGCACTACGATCACATGGCTGGAAGTCTTCACATCTTGAAAGATCAGAAAATCAGAAACTAGACAGAAGGCGGAGCTGAGCTGTTACACATCAACAACCATTCCCAATGACTCATATTTTCCGACACGGTTCTTTTAAACGTCTGTTACAATGCCCCCCTCATCTCTCTCTCTCTCTCTCTCTCTCTCTCTCTCTCTCTCTCTCCCTCCCCCTCCCCCTCTCCCTCTCCCTCTCCCTCCCTCCCTCTCCCCCCCTCTCTCTCACACACACACACACACACACACTAGCATTGTCAGCTGGAGACCAAGTGTTAAAACACACAGATCTTTGAGAGACATTCATATTCAAACCATAGCACACACTTTTGCCACTTCAACTCCAGTGACCCTCAAGAAGGATATCACAAAAGTTAGTCCCAATTTGGTTTACCACAGCAGCCCTACTGTGTACTCATCAATACTAAGATGTTTTAAAGTTTTGGGATCTTTAGAACTGTACAATTGGAAATGTGAGCTGCTATTTTTATTTGCATTTCTTTAGTATAACTGGGCAATTTAGAAATTTTCTTCATCCTTTGTCCTTTTCCCTCAATTATTAGGGAAGTAATGTCTTAACAGAAAAATATTGAGGATACAACACTTTATACTTTATATTGAAAAGTTAATCCAATGGTATGATTTTATATTGTCGTAAAAATAAATACCACTTAATTATCATCTTGTCTGTAATGTTATCCTCTCCTGCCATTATTAGTACCCTTGTTCAACCACATACCTCCACAAAGATGAAATTGGTGAGCAAAGGAAGTTGAAACTCATGTGTGTATGGTGTTCATTTGCAACATTTTCCTTCCAGTGAAATTAGTTTGCAGGTTTTACAGCATCAAAAAGTACCTAGATATATTTCCTTTTTGCAAATACACATCCGTTGACTATTCTATCCTTTTCTTAGTAATGATTTCAGAAGTTGTGTTAATAAGATTAAATGGTTTTATTGAAATTCTGTTCTCCTATATTTTTCCTAAGAAAATCCTTTAAGGCCATCAATGGTTTCCATAACATTTAAATTACTTATGTTTTAAACTGATAGCAACAACACAAATGGGCCCAGAGAACAGAATCAAAGCTTCCTACACCACAAAAGCCCTAATGATATTTTCCGTGGAGCCCCCATTGTAGCCTAGACACTAACAGCTGCTGAGAAATGATGACCTTATTGGCACCATTGTTAACACCGGGTCCCATCTGTGCTGTGTCAGGCTTAGTAAGAATCACAGTGGCAGTGCGGTGGGACATTGTTTCTTCCTGACATTTTCCCCAGTGACTTCTTACTGTCTTCTTCTACTAATTAACTTTGTTTCCTAGCCTAGTGCTTGAAAGTCTTTCTTATTGCAGATTTGAGTGGCATACACCATGGTGAACCACACTTAGGCTGATTGGCTGTCTTAAAAGTGACAGCACAACATGAAAGGAATGTAATATTCTAAACAAGGCTGTTGATCAACTTATGAGAACAAGAGAACCAACTTGGCATCCAGAAGCAGGCAAGAAAGCTTGTCAAGAATGTTAAAATCATTTTTCCCTCTTTTAAAAAACACAAGAGAAGGCATGATTGATAGATAGTTCATAAAGTAATAAAAGATACATTTTTAAAAGATCATGTGCTTCTACTCAGCATTCTCATCCAGGATGGGGATGGCCTTTGGGGCCTAAAGGAAAGGACACAAAAATTCATAACCACAAACATACTTCTGGAAAGATACAGAATTCCTAAAACGTGTTAATTTAAGTAAGCAATGAAACATTGATTGCTATATTCAATCTAACTGTATTTTTTTTTCAGACATAGGGTCTCATTATGAAGTCAAGGTTGACTCTTAGCTCATTATGTAGCACTGGTTTATCCTTGAACTCTCAATCCTGCAGCTTCACTTGCCCGAGGGCTGGGATTATAAGTGGGTGCCATCAACATCCGAACAGTTCATGTCTTAGTGACTTTGTAGAAAAGGAGCTAGCTCCCTTATCTGATCAGTGTGGTATGTGATGCTATAGAGCAGTCCTGCTTGCCACAATATCCTTGAAAAACATGTCATATTAGGTCATTTTATATATGAGATAATTGAGGATCCAAGTTACATAATTTGTTCAAAATTACCCTTAAATGAAAATACATCCCAAACTTGAACTCAGTTATTATTTTTTAAAGCTGTGTCATACTGCTTCTCAAAGGAGTCATAAAAACCAGAGGTCATCTTTACTGTAGTGAAGAATATCATAAGCCTAACAGTGTATAGAGAGGACCACTGACTGTGTGGACAAGGTTCTAAGCAGTTACTGTATCATAACCCATTTACTTCACACAACACTTTACCAAGTAAGGCTCATCACTATGACCATTTTACAGATGATAAAACTGAGGTGTAGAAAGGCAAAGTCAAGTGCTCAAGGTCATCCAGTTAGTGCATTAATTTCTTAGGGATACAATAACAAAGTTCCACAAAACTAGTGGCTTGATGCAATACTTACTCTTTCACCTTTATAGAAATTAGAAATCAAAAAGAAAGCAACCTGCATTTGATTCCCAGAACTGAAATGATGGGAAGAAAAAACTGATTCTCACAAGCTGTCCTCCAGTCTCCAAATGTGCTCTCCCATTCTAAACACATAGAAAAGTAAGTATAAAAGTTGTCTGCAACAAAAGAAGCAGCAGCAGATTGAGAGCAGGCAATGCAGGTCTTAGAGCACACAGCTAAGGCATCAGTTACAGTACTTTATATGGCCCTGAGAGGTGTCAATGAAAACTGACAGTGGTGTGCTGGAGTATGAGAATTTTGGTGACACTGGAGAGGAGGCAGGGATATCAGTGATGAGGCTATCTATGTAGAAGATACTCAAGGGGTGTATTTGAAAAGTTAAATGAAAAAGGACAGGTTAAGAGAAGCATGAGATAACAAGTGTACATGAGGTTTGCAGGAGATATGGCTTCAGGCTCAGTGACTAGAGCCTTTTGCCTGCTTTTAATAGGGGGAAGTTTTAACTTGGGAATGGAAAGGAAGGACAATACAAAGGAAGAACGGGGAAAAGGGATAACAAACACTAAGGATGCTTGAAAAATCTGTAAGGAAGCATGTTGTTTTATGTTTACTTAAACACACACATATAGGTTAGATGAAATTAATCCTCTTAGGGAGTAATAATTCCCACTAACAGGCATGGGAAACCTTCCTTCCATTTTTTGGTCAAGGGAGTCCAAGAGAATTCCAAAACAATATGGGCTATTGCTGTTGCCCTCTGTTGAAAGCCTATAGGTAAGATCCTATTGTTGAAGATCCTATGCATTTTAGTCACAGGACTTGGAGAAATCAAGTTGTAACTGACCAGTTCCTGAGGCCTAGCTCTCATAGTATCTGAAGATGCTGTGCAAGCTTTCTAAGAACAAAAGCAATCAATAGTTCTACCCATCTGAAAAGCCTAGGAAGCATAACAATGACTAGCACAGCAAGATATGCCCCAGGGTACAATAGTGGCACTGTATCTTGGGGTAACCACTAACTGTCTAGTTGGAATGAAGGCCTGCTCAGTAGGGGAAAGTTCATGGCTGGTAACTGTAAACCTGGCTAATCACCCATGGTTGATTGGGCCATGGAACCTAGAGAAGAACATACAACTGACACTTTCCTAAACCAGTATAATTCTCAACTGCTTTCAGTCTTCAGACAGATTCTTTATATACACAGATATATGTAGCTCTCACCCCTCATCAAAGAAGCTATTTTTGGGCAAAAGACAGAGACCATTGCAGAAATACACAACTGATCAAAATGTAGAGAAGAACTGACCATGGGGTGCCAATCCTCTATTGATACATCTACAATTCAAGCCTACAATGAAGGTTCCAGGAGCATCATGGACGGGGTGGGGAGGGACTATAACAGCTAGGGCATCTGGTAGGAAACAGTGTCTTCTATATATAACAGATAGTTGCAACCATGAAATCTTAATATTATGGTTGGATAAGCAAGATATGAACAATGACAGCACCAGTTGACATCTGTAGATGGGAGAAATCTCATAAGACCCCCTCCTAGATAAAGAATTATAGGCAATTAATTTCTGCTAAGAGAGGGAGAATCAGTCTTTTTTAGATCGAGTCCCCTGATAAATTATCCAATCCCAATCCTAAATGGGCAAACTTAAATGCCTTAAACATATATACATGGACAATTCTAAATGGACTCAGCAGGCTGTGTGTGTGGTCTGTGTGTGAATGCACGTGTGTGTGTGTGTGTGTGTGTGTGTGTGTGTGTGTGCATGTAAAACAAAAATAAAGAAAAGGTCATGAATTTTAGAGGAAGAGGGAGGGTGTTAGAGAGGGAGAGGGCAGATTGGAAATCATGTGAATACAGTAATCATATATGAAATGCTCAAAGTAAAATCAAATGTGCTCAATATCAGAGAAAACTAAGTTGACCCATCAATGTCTGATCAAAGCTGTCTTGGAGTTAATCTACATAGGCAATGATGATGTCTCTTCTCCTTGGTTCCAAGTGAGATCCTTGATATTGTAGGACTCTTGAGGTTTAGTCACTACAAATTTTTCAGCTCCACGTGGGTTTTTCAGGGGGCTTGCTCTGGGAATCCTGAGCTGCTATTTACGAACTCTAACTTCTACTGGACATTTCATGTGGAAAGACTTCTTGGAAAGAAAAAAAACCATGATGACCAACCTTTCAACTTCTCCCAGGAATAGGCTAAACTTGTGAGTGAAGACCAGCCAGATGCCCAATGAAACCACCAGTTGATGCTTGATGTGGGTCAACTCAAGAACTTCCAAGCTATGGCCTTCCTGAATTCCCAGCTCACAAAATCAAGAGTAGTTCTACTAAAATGATTGTCACTGAAGCCACTACTCTTGTGGTAGTTTGCAAAAAGATAAGCAAGTTCAAATCTGTCTATAAATCTGCAAATCTAGGGGTTTTAGTCTGTGATGTCCTGTCCTCACTAGCTATCTGCTCACATTACTTAGACCTGTGAAAGCCTTGTGTTAGTGAAAGTGTCAATGGACTATTCTTGTTTGAGTTGGTCTTGACATTGCTCAGGTCAAGAAACCATACTTGTCTCTTTTTCAGAAGTTAAAATCTATTTACCTGTTAGAATAGTAGATATATTTTAAATTAATCTTGCATGGATATTTTCTCCTTAAACACTAACAGTGAAAGTTTAGTCATCAATCAATCAGCCTATAATGAGTCAAACCATAAGCCAGCAGCCTGTGCATACTACTCTTTTTTTTTGCATGCTACTCTTTATTACCCATAGAAGTCCAGCTTGCCACATATTATATATTCTATGCTATTCTGTATTGCATTATATTATGTATAAATAACACAAACAAAAGAATATTTATAAATTCAATGCAAAAAATATAATATTTGGTATATCTGTTAATGTAGCTATATCTAGAACCTCTTCCTAACCTTTTATGTAAAGAATACAGGCAAAACACCAGTGAAAGTTTTCTTTGAACTTAGGTGAAATATGTCACAAATAAGATGGAATTTCTTAAAAACTTAAAAATGAATACCAAGGATTTATAATTTTATTTAAATTTCTTATTGAGATATATTATTTATAAAGTTGTGGATATAGCATAATAACATGCTACACATATTTTAATATAAGAAAAATTATACACAATAAGTACAATAACTATATACAATATATACAAGCAATGAATACATCAACAATGTCTAGTCCATTTGCATTGACAAATTCAGAGAAAATATTCCATTATCTATCCTATTTTGGTGAATCCAAAATGTACCTAATTCCCTTTCTATCCTATCTTGTATTACCAACAGAAAGTTATCTTCTGATGTCTTTCAAATTTATACACTTTACACTTCTTAGTGAGTTTCTTTTCTGAAATTGTTAACAAGGAAAACTGTAACTCCAATTATCTAATCTTCAACTGCCTCAGAGACCCGAGAAGGAAATAATATTACCTAGTAAAACGTACCACATGCCCTATCAGCACAGTGAGCACCTGTCTCGTGTGAATCTATTTATTTTTATGTGTTGGGGATTTGAAATAAAACCTAGATTTCTGTAGTCAACAGAAAACCAGAGCTAATTCCTCTTTCCTTTTTGTTTTTCTCCAGAATTTTATGTATTTATTTGTTTGGTTTGGTTTATTTATTTTTATTCATCTATGTGTGTCTGTGTGAGTGTATGGCATGTGTGTGTGAATGATCGTAGAGGACAGAAAAGGGAGTTGGATGCCCTAGAGCTGAAGTTGTGGGTGATTGTGAGCCACCCCAAGTGAATTCTAAGAAAGAAACTCTGGAAGAGCCATAATAGCCCTTAACTGCTGCACTGCCTCTCCAGCCCTTCTCCCTGACTTTTGATGCCATTATGTAACTGCACAGATGAGGGAGAACGTGGAGTGTCTGTCATTCTGTGGCTGGCTTATTTCACTTAATATAATTACCTCCATTTGCAGCCGTGTTGCTCATAAGCAAAAATTTTTGAGGGAGACACTTACCACTGAAAATCACGTCTTTAAAAGCTTCCTTTGAGCCAGCCACTTCAAAGCCTTTTATTCAACCTACCTCACTTCATCTTCACAGCATCCCAAAGAAACACTAAAATCTACTGGTTTATTATATGTGGAGACAAATACCAGAAAGATTATATAAATTCTCATAAGTGGGAAATTATCAGAGTTCAATGTGTTCTCACAGAAGGTCCTAAAGGTAGCAAATGTGACAGCGAGGACTCCAGCTAACCCTGCATTCTAATGCCAGATGTCACTCTTAGCTGCGCTGTCTCTACTTTTGCTACAAGAGAAGTCTGGGTTCAAATTCCAGTCAATTTTACCTCCTTCAAAAGGCTTAACGAAATCATCGTTTCACCCTTTCTTGTAGTAGTGTCGTACACGCTAGCCCTGAGGATTTCACGAGTAGCACCCAGAACACTGCTTAGACAGAGTGTGAAGAATTCTTTTAATTTTTGCTTCACTGGTTTATTTATATACTGTGCTAATTTTCAATTAATTTCTTAAAAATGCATGGAATATGTACTCTATACAAATACTGTCCTGAACACTAGACATTTGTGGTGCATGAGATAGAGACATGTTACTTGTTTTAAAATCCAAGACCCAGAAGCATTTTTATGGAAAAGCTGAGATACTAACACGCACCCTTTGCCCCAATGTCCAGATAGTCATTATGTTGTGGGAGGAGTTATGAAAATCAGCATGGTCATGTTTCACTACAACTTTCTTTAAGAAATAGGTGGGGTCAGATTTTGTTTATAGGTCATAGTTCACTAAGTCCTGCTCAAGACTATTCAACAAGCAACTATAGCATATAGCATATAGATGGAAACTATAGCATATAGATGGAAAATGTATAGATGGTTACAAGAACACACAGCAAGGGCCACTTCTCTTACTCTAGGAGGGTCAGAGAAGGTTTCTCAGGGCTGTTGATGTACTAAATGGGAATCCAAGCCTGACTAAAAATTGACAAGAGCAACTTTCGGAAGAAAAGCCCCACAGGCCAAAGGTAAGAGAGACAATGACCCTCTAGGGTGCCCTCATGGAGGACTCAAGGGCAATGGTGGTGGGCATTCGGAAGCGGTGGGGGAAATGGTGACAGCACAGAAAGGGTCCTCTCTACAGGAAGTCTGGAGTTGATGCTTGCTTGGACTTTGTATGTACCTCACGGCTAGATCTCTAGCCTGTGCTGCCACAGTGATGTGGGGAAACTCTTGGGAGGTAGGTCCTCTTTCACCGCACTCATACTGTGACAACTACTAGTGTTGTTAATGTGACTGCACCCTGTGCCACATGAAGTGTGTGCCACAGGGCACTCCTGTGAGGATTTTCTTGCACGGATTAACTGATGTAGGAAGTCCCAACCAAATGCAGGCAGTGCCTTCTGGTGGTGGCCCAAGTAAAAGGACATGGGAGAGGAAACTTTCGTTTTTTGCTTGCTTGCCCTCATTTAAAAAGTTTTTATTTTATTTGTTTCTTTGTTTTATTTTGTGTCTAATTATGTGGAATATGTGGATCTCTAACTCCCAGAGACACAATTTCCTATGACTTGTAAGTGCTTGAATTGAAGGTCTCCATACTTGGTCTTGCCTCCACTCTTGCTGGCAAGTTTACCTAATTGCTGCTGCATTCCTTTGCTGACATTCGAACCAGTTTCTTCAGGTTTCTGATGTGGACTGGAGACAGCAACTCTAGACTGGGACTGTGGAGCCATCCAGTCTCATGAACTGAAACTTCTCAATTCGGTAGTCTACAGGGCGAGACAGCCCCTGAAGGATCACCCAGACCATATCATGTAAGCCAATCAAATAAATACCATGTATACATGTGTGTGCTTCTATAGGTGCATGTTCACTCTATCAGTTCTGTTCTTTTAGAGAACCCTGTCCAATACAACTACCATGATGTACTGTGCCCTACAGGCACATCACAACAGGATCCAAGTGATTACAGACTATTTAACCATGTAGTGACAGAACCATTTCCTCCTCTTACCATGTCTCTCAGGTGTTTTGTCATAGTGACTTGAAAGCTGACTAACAATGCTCATGGAAAGCTGTTGACTGCCCCCCTGTGAGTGGAGGAAGAGACGGAATCACTGTTATGTAAAAAACAGACACTCAGAGGGCTTTTGAAATAGGAAGAACAATTTGTCTTTGCACCAACTGATCCAGAACGCATTGGTACAAAAACTTCAAGGGGAATAATGGAGCAGGGTAAATTGGGACAGGATGGAAGGACAGGCTAGATGAGGGAATACTGGGGAGGTATAAATAACACTAAAAGTTTTTGAAAAAGTCATATGGAATCCTACCTACTGTAGAATCACACACACACACACACACACACACACACACACACACACACACAGTGGAATTGCCCTGTAAGAGGTTATCAGCACCTCTACTAGATACCACAGGCTAACAATAAAATCCCCAGTGCCAGGAATGGCTTACCTATTTTGATTCATTGGTCAATGAGACCCCATATATCCCTGACCATTAATGACTGTTAACAAGGCTATTGGTTTTCTTTCAGAACTTAATAGTAAGATTCTATTGTTGAAAATACCACATACTTAAGTCACGGAACATGAAGATATTAAGCTGGTACTGACCTGGGAGCTTCATCCCTATTGGTTAGCTTTCATGGTGCTAGAGGGTCCTATGCATACTACTGGAACAGAAAGGTAATCATCAGTCTTACTCAGTTGTGACCCCTGTAAACTATAATACTGACTGGCCTGTGAAGATGCCCACTGATGCAATAGTGGTGTGAACATCATGGACTAACCAACCCCTTTCTGATTGGATTTACGTCTTGCATAACAAGATGAAACTCATATCTGGCACCACTGTAGGACCCAGAATCTGTGGCTAAACAGGTCATGGGCCTTAGTGGAGAACCTGCTGCTATTATTCTGCTAAGAGGACATAGTATTAAACCAATTCCTAATAACTTATCATTATGCCCATAGATTAATGCCCTCTCTACTCTCTTTAGAGATGTTTTCTTGCAGTAATTAGATACCAGTTAACTCAGAAACCCGCAACTGGTAACTATACAAAGAATAAAAGACCCATGGAATTCTCATCCTTAAATGGGACACACACACATATACACATACACACACACACTGTATGTATGTATGTATGTATGTATGTATGAATAAATGACTCAAGGAATTCTCATCCTTAAATGGGACACACACACACACACATACACACACATACTATATGTATGTATGTATATATATATATACCATACCTCCCCCTCCAAAGTCTCAAGGAATATTGTGGAATACAGGCCAGGAAGACTGTAAGAATGAGAGGTGGCAATAACAATAAGGGGACAGTGACTTCCAGAAACATAAATAGAATATAGAAATATAGACTATTGAATGAATATGAACTCACAATGGTTCTGATAACAAACATCCGTCCTGTGTATGCTAAAACCAGGCAAAATTCTAGCATAGAATGGGAGTGGGCATGATACTCCATCTCTTGCTGAAGAGCTATTGGCAATTGATAGCTTTTGGTATAGAGACAGTTCTGATTAAGAATTTAGCCCCTGATGAGTCAACCATGCTCCAGTGGAAGGCCACACATCTAAGAATTTATGGCCAGAACAAATCAGATTTGATGGATATTTAAAAAAAAACCCAGCAAAAACAAACAGAGGACACAAAGTTGGGTGGGTAGAGGAGGGTGATCTGAGAGGAGTTAAGGGAGGAGGTGAATATGATCAAAACACACTGCATGAAATTCTCAAAGAACTACTAAAAATAGTTTGTGTTCTCATGAAAGCTTTTCATAGGTTTTTATTCTCAGCAATCCAGGTGTATGTCAATCATTACTTTTGACTGATGTTCATACACAGAGAAAACTTTCTTCTAATCTTCTCAAGCTAATGTGTTGCTTCACCCTGCCATAATATTAAATCTATCCATGTTTTAAAATTGTTTATCTTTTTAAACATAATAAATCAAGAAAGTTCTTTTATCAGTAAGAAGCAGAGCAGGATTGGAGGGTGTTTTAGTTAGGGTTTCTGTTGTTGCAATAGAACACCATGGCCAAGAGCAGTTGAGGAGGCAAAGGTTTATTTGACTTGCACTCCCACATCATAATCCATCACTGAAGGAAGTCAGGACAGGGACTCAAACAGGGCAGGAATCTGGAGGCAGGAGCTGATGCAGAGGCCATGGAGAGGTGCTGCTTACTGCCTTACTCCCCATGGCTTTCTCAGCCTGTTTTGTTATAGAACTCAGGACCACCAGTGCAGGGATGGTACCACTCACAATGGGCTGGGCCCTCCGCCATGAATAACTAATTAAGAAAATACCTTACAGACAGATATTATGGGGACATTTTTTATTAAATTCTTTTTTTTCATTTTTCTTTATTAAGAAATTTTCTACTCACTCCACATGCTATCCACAGACCCCCTTCCTCCCTCCTCCCACCCCCAGCCCTCTTTCCCAAGCCACCCCGCATCCCCACATCCCCCAAATTGAGGTCTCCCATGGGGAGTCAGCAGAGACCAGCACACTGAGCAGGTCCAAGCCCCTTCCCACTGCACCAAGGCTGTGCAAGGTGTCACACCACAGGCACCAGATGCCAGAAGCCTGCCCATAGACCGGGACAGATCCCGAATGGGGACATTTTCTATTTTGAGGTTCCCTCCTTTCCGATAACACTAGCTTGTGTCAAGGTGACATAAACCTAGCCACCACAGAAGACATCTGAAACATGAAACATATTCACGAAACATATTCATCAGCTGAGTCAATGATTTAAAGGTAAAGACATGGGCTAGGTTAAGCCCACACATCCTGTTGAAATTGAAATAGTGTGTCTACTGGTACATTCAGCAAGAAAATTTTAGTTGTTGTTGAAGGATAAGTCCAAGTCACAGCTCCCAAAGCTACCAAAGCCAATAATTAATCCCTTGCTCTACCTTCAAGTATCGAAGTTTACCTGAATTGTCGCCTCCTTACCCCCCCCCCACTCCTAGCTGTATTCCAAAACAAATTCTCACAAACCAATGCAACTGAAAAAAATTCTTTATGGACACATTTGGTTTAAAAAAATTCATCCTTAATTGATGTTGACCAGAGAATAGAGTGGTTGTACATCTAAAAGATGGCAGAAAAAGAAGATGGGGAAATAGGGGTATACAAAACATGTATTTTTTCTTCTTGGTAGACAGTTTTACTTTCTTAAAAGTGGAAAAACTCCTTTAAAAAGAAACCCATTTTATCTCCCTATTTCCATTTATACCCTTTTAAAGGCCATTGTAAGCACCCATGGAATTGAGTCACAGCAATATCTAGATGAGATACACAACTAGCCTGTAATTTTCTATGCTAGACTCTAAATTCCTTGAAATTGAAGGTAGTTTTGCTCAACTTTATATCTCTTTTAAACTTGTCAGTAAATGACAAGTAAAGGTAAGCGAAATGGCCCTTACGGAAAAATCCTTGAAGGCTTGCAGTAACTCTCCATAGAGGTTCTATTTCCTTCCAGTACTTAAAGAACCCAAACAGAACCCATTCCCACTTGCTTCCTACAAGCCCAGTAAACACATCGAAGCCATTTGGCAGATGCTGGCTCATCCAATATTTATGAAATTAACCATAACCCAGCAGATTTGAAAATTTCAGATGCCCTAACAATGGTCTTAATCATCGATCACCACAATGTCAATTCAGCCATGGCAGCAGACCAGGGCTCCAGATTGGGGAAAGGGTTATTGGAAAATCACCCAGATCCCCAAGTGGTCATTGACCCCCATTGTCTCACATCTGATGCAGTGTGCTCAAAGGTGGTAAGATGGAAAGGTCAGAGGTTCCCCACCCAGGTCTCACACTAGCTCTAAACTGTTTCTCTGGAATTCCATAGAAATTAAGACAGAAAAGAGAGAACAGATGTTAACCTTGTTTCTTCAATATTTACCTCAGTAATGATGGAATCTCTACAAAGCTCTTTTCTCTCAGTGAACAATGTATTTTCAGTATCTTTCCCCTTAGTTCCTGCAAACCCCATAGTCAGTTTTTTTGTCTTTTTCACCGCTAAAGAGGAGACAGAATAATTTTAAAGTAATATGTCTATAGCTTCCCAAACATAAATCAGAATATTTAGTGTGCTGATTCATTTTTGTTATTTAGGCAGAAACTAGAGTCACCTGGGATAGGGAAACCTCAATTGAGGGGTTGCTTACATCATATTGAACTGTGGACATGTCTGCAGGGCAATTTTTGAATTAATGACTGGTATGGCATGGTCCAGCCCATTGTAGATAGTGCAACTCCTGTGCAGGTGATCCTGAGTTGTATAAGCAAGCTGGGTGAACAAGCTATGAGGAGAAAGTCTGTAAGCAGTACTCCTCCATGGCCTCTGCTTCACTAGGTTCCTGCCTTGAATTCCTGTCTTGGCTTCACTTGGTGATGGACCTGTAAGTCAAATAAATCCTTTCCTTCCCAAGTTGGTTTGGATCAGTGTTTAATCATAGCACAAAAGAAGCAAACTAAAATACTTAAAGAATATAAATAAAGAATTTAATGAAGTCCAAATTCATAATTCATATTTCTCTTATAGTTCTGTGCACATTAAAGTACTTCTCTCTAACAAGATATTTAGGGCTCAGTACATGATTTGAAATGTAAATACTACATAAATTTTATGTCTACAAACAAACCAAGAATCCTATCTATAATGGTTGTTATTTTCTGATTTAAATTACAACTACCAGTTATCAAGCATGCCAAATATTCCACACAGTCAAAGCAGGCTTCCTTTCACTAAATGTCATTCTCACAAAACAAGTCCAAAGTAAATCTATGTATTTCAAATTCAGAAAGTCTTATTTAGTTTATTCCTCCAGATTCACTTATAAATACTTACAGTAAATAAAGCAGTCATTTCCTTTGGGGGACATGATGGGAATGAGCAATGGATAGTTGAGGTTTTGCTGAAGTAGGTTAAGTTAAGCTATACTGCTAGAGCAAAATGACTCTAAATTTCAGAAGATTAGTAATGCACAAAAGTCTCTTTCTCAGGCTGACAAGATGGTTCAGCAGGGTAAGGTACTTGCCACCAACTTTGAGGATCTGAGCCCAGGACTCACAAGATAGAAGGAGAAAACTAACTCCCACAAGTTGTTCTCTGACTTCTGCATGCGGACTGTGGCATGCACGCCCTCACCAAACACTAAATACATACATTAAATAAATGTAATAAAACAAATTTTAGGTCTTTTTTACTCTTACTGTATTAACACAGAGTAGTCACTGAGAGACACTGTTTGATGGTAGAGCCATCTCAACACACATTCCCCTATTCATAAAGATGAGGAGCAGAAAGGAAATGCATGTGTTATGCACAGACTCTTAAAAGATCTGCCAAGAAGTGGTACCACCTACAGTACTCATGTTTCATTAGCCAGTACAAGTCACATGACAATGCCTCATGTCATAGAAGTCAATGAACAACCTTAATGACTACTATAATTTAAGGTAGGCTTTCTATACAGAAATGAATGATTCACACACACACATACACACAAACACACTTTTTAACCCAAGTCATAAGTATTTTTAGCTACCCTCTACAACATGCAGATACATGTGAGATATGTGTTTTCTAATATTAGGTTAAGGAGAGAAAAGGGCCTTAAATCAGCACCAATGTAACTCTTGGTTTCCTACATTCATTGCATTTTCCTTCTTTAGGGTCAGGGGAAGAATTCCAAAGTCAACCTTAACTCAAGTACAGATTTCCTAATTTCATTATCATTAAACAAGGAAAGACTTGGGATAAAATTTACAAATCAGAAGTTTTCTATGTATTGGAGTATGAGGCAGATGAATAATCCATTGAATCCTCCCACTTGGCTCACTAGAGCTGAAATCTATGCAGAGCTGGAGCAGATGGACATGGTATAATTCAACAATAAAGAGACTGTCCTAGCCAAAATGTAAATGTCTTATGCTTTAAGTTTTGGATGTACAGTTTATGTAGCTAAATATTCATTTCAAAAGGTTCTCTATCTCTTAGTTATGTAAATTTACATAAGATTATTCCCCACGATTCTATTCTTATAATTCAAAAGGCTAGCATTATAATGTGAAGAGTTTTACACAAAATGGTAATCAAATAATGTTAATTCAGCAACCAGATGCTGAGTGCCCTGTCAGCTCCATGCTACCTACAAGCAAGTCAAAGTTGACAGAGATATGACTGTGGTCTTCAATCCACCCTGCAGTGGATTTCTTCCATTTATGAATCTTATCTTCATTGTCTCTTTTCCTTAATATCCTGAAATTTGAGTCTGTATGAGTGAAACATTGAGGGGAGACAGGAATGGTATTAAGAGTCAGAAATATATAACCTGACTTTTCACTGATAACTGAATATATGATGATCTTCTGAGGTTATTAGAATAGGCAGTTTCTACTCCCATAGTGCCTAACAAATTTTTCTTCTATTATTTCTGAAATCTTACTTTTTCAATGTGCTCTTGTGAATGTCTAATCAGTCTCAGACTATGGGGGCATATTTTTAGGTTGACATATTTACATATGTATCAAATTTATTTAAAATATAAATTTATAAGCATATGTAAAAAGTTGAACATATTTGTAAAGAAAACTTATGTAATTCCCAACCCACTAATAATAACTAATATCACCCATCTCTTGGATTCCCTGAAAAGAACAGATAAGTGCTGGATAGCAACTGAATATAAGGTGTCCTAACATTGGAAAAACACATAAGGGAGTTCTGCCTTCACAAGAGGATGCCAAAGAAATTAACTAAAAATGACTGACTGAACAAAAGGTGTTTCTAACCAAAAAGGGCAAAGGATATTTAAAAACTATGCAAATTAAAATTTCCAACTCTCACTCTGTCTGATGCAAAAATGCTAGAGGTTTCCCTCTTCCTTCCCTTCATTAAATATATATATACCAATCAAAGCAGCAGAAAAATGAGAAAACCACCCTAGGAAGATGTGTCCATTCTTGTATTGCTTCTGAGATTAGTACAATTAAAACAAATTACAAACAGGGTGATGACATATCTGTGCATCTTAATTGTACCACATGGTACCTATCAAGGAAGTAATTCTTAGAGGATTAAGTTAACACTGGTTAACTGCTACAAAAATTGGCAGAGTAAAATTAATGACTCTGGGTGCTTACGGCTCCAAATGAAAGGCAATCTGGGGATTCTGAATTCTGTCAAGAGTGACACCTCCTTTGAAAAGATGATTTTGTGCGGCTTCGTTGCTACATTGGAATGAAACTGGTGAGTAATTTAACTTATGTATACTTTAAAAAATGTTAATAATGACTTTGAATTGAATGTGAAATGTCCCATGTCATTCCATGTGTTGGGAGGTGGATTGGCAGTTGAAGAGCTTTTAGGAAATGATTGGATCCTGAGAAGCCTGAATTAGTAATTGGATTCATCTCTGGGTGGATTCCAAATCTGCTGGTACTATCCGTGTGTGTGTATGTGTGTGTGCATGTGTGTGTGAGGATGTAGGTTCATATGTACCATAGGCATGCATGCTGAGGTCAAAGGACAATTCTCCTTATCATGGCAGCATTGGGATGGTGCTGAGAAATAGGACTTAGCAGAAGAAAGTAGGTTATAAAGCCATGGCCCTGAGTGGTACCTCTTGCCTCTTATTCTCCTCTTTTCTGATTCCTGTCCACTGTGCTGTGCACAGCTGCCTCCCCCAAAAGGTCCCACATTCATGATGTTCTGCTTCACCAGAGTCCCAGAAACAAAAGGCCACGTGATCATAGACAGAACCCTCTGAAAGCATGAGCCACACATTCCTCCTCCTTTATCTTGTTGTCAGGTATTTTGTCAGAATGATGAGGAAAGTGATTAATAAATGTAGCTAAATAAAAAACAAAAACCAAAGGGATACCCTTTCTAATGAAATAATCTAGGTTTCCCAAACGCAAATGTTCCAACAGCCGGGATCTAGCCATATGTCTGCCTTCAGCTATGTGATCATCATGCAAGCACGTATTAGTGACTATAATCCCACGAGCAGTGCTGCAACCCTGGTGTGATTTTCAGAATTGTTCAACATCTTGTATGATTCAGAGCAAAGTAAAATACTATGATTTTTGGATTTGTACTTCCATTCCACTTTTGGACATTCAATTTAAAAAAAAAATGGACGTAGAGACATGTCAACAGATGCCCACACTCACTCGTATGTTAAGGGCCATGAAGGACCATTGTGACCTGTAAGAAACACACTTCTGGTGCTGCCCCTCTGCTGCAGTGTTCAGTGTCTTCTATAATGTTATGTTTTCTCACATTTCTGTACTGCTCTTCCTAGGCAGAGCAATGTCTTCAGTGATGCAACCCATGGACTCTGGAAATAAGACTATTGGTATCATCCTGAACTCAGCCGTTTTCCAGCTATGTGAAATGGTGTATGCTTGTTCATTTCTCTGTATCTCTGATCCCCACCTACAAAATGGGATGAAAACCTACTAGTTCTGTAGGCTGAGTAAGAAGCATGACGTAAAAAGTATGAAGATTGAGATAACCCACTAAGGTGATTTGAAGAGCAGAGTCTGGGGTAGAGCACCACAGGTTCCCTGTTGTCCAGGGATCACACTAACATGTGAATGATATTCAAAAGTCTCTGGTAAGATAAAGAAACTCACAGAGCTCAGAAACCTCAGATTGGCAACAAATCTAGAGGGTTAAAATCCTTAACTTGAAAGTGGGCCAGCATGAACATCCATGAAGAAGACAGCATTTCCAAACTTCAAAGATATGACTGTGTTTCCAGACCTGGTTCTTTTCTAACAAAGAAACCAAGAAAATGAGTACATAGTACATGCGGTCCATTAATCCTTTACCTAAAATATGGTTGGAATTTTAAGCCAATTCTTTAGATTTTTCAATGAATGACTGTAGTAAGTTAACTCTTTTCATGGTCTAGGCATGCATATTTTGTGAAAAGGAATATTTCACCAATGTTTTCTTCATGCAATCAAGATGTTATGGCAACTTCAAAAGTAGAAAGTGTAGAAAAGTAGAAAGTCTGCCATCTGTGATGGAGTTTACTTTGTCGATAGCTGTACTAAAAGCTGTATGTGAATTCAGACATAACAAATTCACTCATTGTTTCATGGAAACACCACACCATCCTGTATCCAAGAAGCTTTCAATGCCCAGGAGAAAAGCTGCCACACAGGGATTGTGAGTGTAAAAAGCCACACCAAACAAGAAGTCTTAGAGCAGCTTTCCTCTGATGATGCGTTTTCAAGGTTTAAAGTCAATATTTGTTATTTCTCTATTGTTTTGTCCAGGAATGACAAAAGGAACATTTAGGACTCTTGCTTTCTTGACATCAGCACACTGTAGTACTTAGTAAAAGAGAAAATACACAACTTCTTTTCTTCCCACAGACCTCATTTGAATGAAATCTCAGAGACGCTAACACAGGATGAAAGTTCCTAGCAACATCCCAAGAGCATAATATATGTTATTTAAGACATGCTATTTCCTGATAATCCACAAATGGCCACTCGAATTGAGTTCAGTCTTAGGGACTGAGGAGGACTTTAATGACATAATGAGGTTGGACTTTTGATGGCAGTTTGCCTTCTTTCCTCAAGAATTATTTATACTGTCTTGGCAGTATAGATGATAGACTTACTTAAGCCAAGATGCAAAGTTGGGAAATGCCCTTTGTTCTGTTGCATAAGCTCTCTGAGCTTTAGTTTTCAATCCCCAAGGTCAGAACAAAAGCACATACCTCAGGATTGTTGTGTAGTTGTGGTCATAGAGCATAGAAAGTGTTATAGCAGATAATTAATGCCTGTTTCTTCCTCAGACACCTCACTCTTGTGCATTACCTTAACATCATCCTTCTCAATTTCCTTGTTTGTTCACATGGTAGTGCTATTTTTAATTTTAATGTTATTTTATTCATCTATTCTTAGAGAATTTCACATATGTGTACAAAGTATTTGGATCCTATTTACCCTCTTTCTTCCATCAAGTTCTCCTAAGCCTCCATGTCACCCTCCAAAATTCATATCTTTTGCTTTCTAGCTATATTTTCATGGATATAGGGCCATCCATGCAGCATAGGCAACCTATTAGATGTCATACCTTTGAAAACAATTGCCCTCTTTCTATCAGTAGCCATCAACTGCCAATGCTCTCAGCTATAGGAGGGACATCAGGAGTTCCTTTCCCATCCATGCTCAAATGTTGACTGGCTTGATCATGGGCAAGTCTTGTGCAAGTAACTATAGATGTTGTGAGTTCATAAGTGAAATGGCCATGTCATGTCCAGAACACTCTATTTTACGACTGTATTCCCCAACCTTTGTCTCTTAGCCCTTCTTCCAGGACGTCCCCTGAGCCTCGGGGGAAGGAAGTGATACAGATGTTCATGAAACTGAATACTCCATAGTCACTTGTTCTCTACACTTTGACTAGTTGCGAGTCACTGTATTAACCACCTACACTACAATAAGAAGTTGCTCTGGTGAGGGGTGAGAGCTATATGAATCAATGTGTATAAGGACAAGTATTTTAGAAGACAGTTTGATATTATGTCTGCTTAATCAGTTGCTTATTTCTTTTTCTATTAAGAGTTTTTCCCCTTCTTCAACTGAATGCAGAAATTATAAAAATTCAACATATTTGTTTCAAAAGCCATTCTGAAAGTGAGCAAGATAACGATCTCAGAGCTTACAGATAAAAGAGAAAAATCTTAATTTATCTACTACCTAGAACTCCAACTAAAATCTCCACAATAATGGTTGGAGAGATAGCTCAGCAGTTGAGGGTACTTGCTGCATAGGCGTGGGCACCAGAGTTTGAATCCTAGCACTCATGTAACAAGCCCAGCATGGTCCTATGCATGCCTGCAACTCCAGTAATGATGGGAGCAGGCAGGAAGGCTGGAGCTTGCTGCCTGCAGCTTCCAGCTAAGCCTAAAACTGTAAGCTCTGGGTTCAGTGAGAGACCCTGCTTCAAAGGAGTAAGGTAGAGAACACTACATATGGACAGCCTGGTCTACACCATCCTCTGGTCACACATATAAACACCACATATACATGTATCTCACACATACACATACACACAATAAAACAAAACCCAAACAGTAAAAACATGGCTGCTAATGGAATATTTTCATTTTTCAGCAATAGTCTCTCAAAGTAGAATTGACACATATTAAGAGCTCTGTATCCGCAAATAATCCAACATATTTCTTTTCTCTTCTCTCTTTTTCTTGGATTTTATGTGTTTTCTTGCTTTTGTTTTGGTTTTACCTTGTTTGTTTGTCTGTTTGTTTATTTGTTTAGATAGGATGCCATGTATTCCAGGCTAATTCTGAACTCATTGTATCCCTGAGGCTTAAACTTCTAATTCTCCTGCCTCCACTTTCCAAATGCTGGCTTGCAATATGTCAACACCACATCCAGCCTCCAGTGTTTCCAAGCAGTTCATTCTGTGACGGTTTTTCTCTTGTTTAAAGGGCAGAGACCAGGAGACCGCAATGTAGGAGGACTTCCTTCTGGTAAACCCAAGGCATCTGGCAATGTGGACATTCCTCTCTGCCACATGGAGGAACATCAGTATGTTACTTTTCAGGAATGTTGGTGGGTTAACAAGAATCTATTTTCAGTGAGCAAGAACATAAGAAAGAGTGATTAATTTTTGGAAAAGATCTGACTAGATAGAAACTCCACATCCTTTTAAATGTTCCAAACTAGTGCATTTTCAAATTGTCAGTTTCCTGTGTTTTGAAAGTATAGGTTTAAATGAATCAATTGAGAAAAGTGTCAGCTGCCATAATTTGGCTAAAATATGATATTTTCCAACCCTGCTTTCACAATCCCAGTATATCTCTGAAAAAAATCACATTTTGTCATAATAATTTTGATATAAAATGTCTTTCTGTTAACCATTGTTGTAAAATTTCTAAACTAAAGCAAACAGCAAAATAAAAGCATTTACCAACTGTATGCTTAGTACTTTGTAACATGAGGGGAGACTGGTCTTAGCATTAGAGGAAAGGAAAAATAAAACAAATCCATAGAATCCTCATCCAGTTTAAGATCTAATTTGAGGAAGCAAATTCACAGAAAATAATTAAGAAGAAACAGAAAAAGTCATCGTTTTTTAAAAAGCAATTAAAAAGAATTGCCTACCAGTGACTCCATATCTATGTTCCCTACATATACTAGTGCCCACAGAGGCCAGAGGAGGGCGCCAGATTCTTTGGCGCGACAGTTAAAGGCAATTGTGAGCAGCTACTCCACATGGGATTAGGAACCACTCTAGTTTCCTGGAAGGCACCAAGTGTTCCCCACGACTGGGCCATCTCTTCATCCCCGCATGATATTTCTTAGAGTAAGACCTGATTTATTGATAATATTACAGATAATCCTTAGGGAATTACTTGCAATTTTTCTGTGTATTACTTAGGAGCTGTTTTCATTGCTCATATACCTTTGCTGCTAAAACAAACAGGGGTAACAACAACACACCCTCTTACCTAGCACTCACTGTGCGTCAGGTATTCCTCTAACCTAGGTGACATGGACTAATCCATTCAATCCTCAGCAGGACCACATGAGACAGGAGTGTGGTCACCCTACATTAGAGTAAAAGAGCTTGAAGGGTATGAGGTGGAGGTGTTACTTCAAGTGTCACGTGATTTGTAAGGGTGAGACTCAATGACCTTTCTTAACCCTATAAACCTTTTGTGGGAAACCAGAGGAGGGAGCCGAAGAGATGGGGATAAAGAGAGGAGAAAGGATTCAATTTTATCAGTCTTCAATCATCCCAAATTGGGGCTCTAAATAGTAGTTTCTGCCAAAATCGTATGACCACAAAGCAAATACTAAAGTGCTTCGCATGATTTTAAACATATGAATGCATAATCATGTCTTCTCCTGCAATAAAATAGCATAATTTTACTTGCTCAGTGGATCACAGTTACAAAGACATTTTACAAAGGGACAGTTCCTGTCCCTGCATAGAGGGTGAGAAGTGGCCTATATTGCCACTACAGGAACCTTTGTCTAATTAAATTTTAAATCATTAATGCTCTGTAATGTCAACGAAATTTTAAAAAGGCAAGAGGGAAAGAGAACTTTTCTAATATATATTGAACAACAGCAAAAAAAAAAAAAGAAATTAGCTGATTTGATAGGGCATTGCAGTAGGAAAAGGCTTGCAGCAGTGTGGGCTCTGAGTCTTAACCTGGGTGCCACAGTCAAACACGGGTGCAGGGAGCTTTCTTGATGAGAGTTTCTTGCTTTCTTGGAATCCCCCCACATTTATCTGGGTAGGATTTGCCTTTTTCCAAAATACTTATATTCATCTATCTGTCTCCCCTGCTTAACTTATTTTTTGAAATGATCCTCTTTAGATGACCCCTCCCCCTCCTCCCTCCTCAGATATCTTGGTATTCTGAGCTGCATGGTTTTACTTCTTATAAATGCTTCTTTGAACTATGGGCAACCGAGTAAAGCTGGGAGTGGAAGGGGTGGTCGACCTGAGGGAAGAGCATACCGATTGGCTGCACAGTGTCAAATGGACAACTCTGAAGATACACATATAAGTAACATTATGTACTCAACAGGTTATATTTAGGAATATATATGTACATACATCTACATATTTCCATGCAATAACATTATTGAAAAAGAAGCCATGAATTTGGAGGAGAGCAGGAAAGGGTGTATGGGAGGATTTGGAGGGAGAAAAGGGAAGGGAGAAATGTAATTAAACTAAACCTCAAAAATAAAAGTTAAAAAAGTAAATTTTATATTCAATGTTTAATATGGTTCCACAGAAGTTTCATATGGAGCAATGTGATTTAGTTAATAAATCTAGTTCATTAAAAAAAATGCTTGTTTTCTTTTGTGAAAGTTGCTGAAGACAAACTGACCATCACTGGCATTCCTAAGCTGGCTTATATATTTAAAGGTCTTTTGTTTTTGTTTTGAGACATTCTGTTGCTGTAACTATTAAAATTTAATTTTTCACAGACAGCATTCCCTCCTATAATTTAAAAACTGAATAGCCAGGATGTTGCATCCATAGACACCAATTTTAAGATGACTATAAATTGCCTGAAGGGTTTCATATGGGACTCAACCAGTTCATCATGTAGTTGCATCAGTTAGTGTGATATACTCTCCAGAATTATTGCAGAAACATCCATCTTCACCATTTCCCTTCACTAGCATCTATTTCCAACATGGGAGATAGGATGAGACTGTTTCAAAAGAACCCACCTGTAGCTCCATGACCTCAGAGATTTTGAAAAGGGAACATGCTCAGAAAAGGGCTTTCTGGGTCCCATAGGATCCGGACTCCTGTCAAGTGTGTGAGCTTAACTCCTGGGCTTCCCAGGCTCACTCCCCAGTGTTATCCTTGAAACTAGGCCAGAGCCAGGTCCTCTAGAAAACCTTGTGCTTTGAGGGGTTCTTTTGTCTACTGTGAGACGTGTGGCAGCATCCCAACTTCCACATACCCAATGACAGTTGCATTTTTATCCCAAAGTTGAAAACCCAAAGCTTCTGTCATTGTCAAATGTTTCCTGAAGTACGAGAATCACCCAAGCTGGGAACCACAATTGCCAGGCAGGTTCACTTCAGAATTTTACTTCAGTATGCTCTTTCCAGTGACACCTTCCCTTGAAAACCTACTTCAATTGGAGCTACCAGCCAGGAGACACTCCCCATCCTTGCTTCTTGCTTTATTTCCCCACCTCTTTCACCCTTTTTTATTGTATTAGACAGTTAGTTGTCCTTCTGCATCCCTGAGCAATTGGATCCAGGATGCCCTGCAAACACCAAGGTCCAGACAAGCTCATGTCCTCACAGCAAATTTCATATAATATGCTGTAGTATTTGCATATAATTTACACACATCCCTCTGTGTGTCATCTCTACATTGCTTATAGTAATATGAATAACTATGTAGTTAAGTGGTCTTACAGTATTGTTTACAGAAAATTGAAACAAGAAAACAAAGCTTGTAAGTGTTCAGTATACACACTTTTATCCCAGAATCTGCCTTTTCCGTGGTTGGTTGAATCATGGGTGTGAAACCACAGAGGTGAAGAATGTGTCGTCTGCACGCCATTTGTCTGTTCCTTCTGCAGTGGTGGTGCACTAATGCTGCCTACTGTCCTCAAGGCTGGGTTCTCAGCACACAGGGCAGTGTCAGGGAGTCAATGACACTGTCCAATAGGTGAATGACGTGTGCAGAGCTGACCATGTACGTCACATCTCTCTTGTCAAAGATCCTTACTTAGAGAGGAATCGTGAGGTTTACCTGAGAAGTCAAGATTTTGTGGAATTTTGGTTTTTTAAACCTGTGTGCTTACTTATTTGCTTTAGCATTAAGAATGTCCAAAATTTGTCATTTCCTGACAACTAGAGGAGTGTCTATGTCATGAAATT
Organism: Peromyscus nudipes; assembly: GCA_902168325.1. Classification (NCBI taxonomy): domain Eukaryota; kingdom Metazoa; phylum Chordata; class Mammalia; order Rodentia; family Cricetidae; genus Peromyscus; species Peromyscus nudipes. Next base: position 463 of record CABHPH010146661.1, on the reverse strand, counting down.
TTGCATTTCATTTTTCCATAATCTTCCCTATATTTCGCTGCCAACATTTCCTTATACATCTAATATCTATCTCTTATATATCTTCATTGTAACATACATCTATCTACTATCTATCATATCTATCTCTATCTATTAACCTATCATCTACCATCTATCGTTTTTCTATCTACCTATTGTCTATCATCTATCTATCTATCTATCTATCTATCTATCTATCTATCATTTATCTATCATCTATCTTATATCATATATCTTCAATCTAGCTTCCATTTATCTACCATTTATCTTATATCTATCATCAACTATCTATCATCTCTCTCAATTATCTATCTCTCTATGAACTCTTTTATTTTCAATCTATCCTCCCTTTATTATCTATCTTCAACCAATCATCTGAATTCCATATCTATCTATTGGCTTATAGCTCTCATCTGTTTTCTATCTATCTATCTATCTATCTATC
>CABHPH010146660.1:0-18655 GCA_902168325.1 Peromyscus nudipes | reverse complement strand
ATCTGACCTACCCTGGTGATAGGATGGCCAAATACCTTAATTGTCATACTAGAAACCCCATCCAGTGACTGAGGGAACTAGATGCAGATATCCATGGTCAGCATTATTCATAATAGCCAGAACCTAGAAACCACCTAGATGCCCTTTAACTGAAGAATGGATAAAGACAATGTGGTACGTTTACACAATGGAGTATTACGCAGCAGTTAAAAAAAAATGTCATCATGAAATTTGTAGACAAATGTATGGAACTATAAAAAAAATCATCCTGAGAGAGGTAACTCAGACCCAGAAAGACAAACATGGTATGTACTCACTCATAAGTGAATATTAGACATAAAGCAAAGGATAATCAGGCTACAATCCACAACCCCAGAGAAGCTAGGTAAAGAGGAAGACACTAAGATGGCCTGAGGAAAGGGAAAGGGTTAAGATCTCCTGGGTAAACTGGGAGTGGGGAATAGAGGGGAGGGGATGGGAGGCAGGAACATGAGGACTTGAGATGGCCGAGTTGGGAGAGAGATGGGGAGGGAGAGCAATGAAAGAGATATCTTGTCAGAAAGTACCATTAAGGGGATGGGGAGAAAGTTGAAGCTAGGGAAAACCCCAGGAACTCACAAGATTGTCCCCAGCTAAGACTCATAGTAATGGTGGAGGGGGTGCTTGAATTAGCCTTCCCCTGCACTGAGATTGGTATCTACCCTAATTGTCATCATAGAACCTATATCCAGTGACTGATGGAAGCAGATGCAGAGACCCACAGCCAAGCACTTGGCCAAGATCCTAGAGTTCAGTTGAAGAGAGGGAGGAAGGATTATAGGAGCAAGAGAGGTCAGGATCATGGTGGGAAAAACCACAGAGATAACTGACCCAAACTAAAGGAAGCTCATGGACTCTGGACTGACAGCTGGGGAGCCTGCATGGAACTGCACCTCTGAACATGGGTGAAAGTTGCATGGCTTGATGTGTTTGTGGGTCCCCTGTCAATGGGACCAGAACTTATTCCAGGTACACTAATTGGCTTTTTAGAGCCCATTCCCTATGGTGTGATGCCTTATTCAGCCTTGATGCAGGGGGGAGGGACTAGGTCCGACACCAACTTTGTAGGCCAGCTTGTGTTGACTACCCAAGGGAGGCCTTACCCTCTAGGAGGAGGGGATGGAGGTGGGATGGGGGAGGTGGGGGTAGAGAGAGAAGGGGAAGGAAGAGGAACAGGGGTTGTATGTAAAAGGAAAGAAATTTTTTTTAATAAATTTAAAAAAAAAGAAAAGAAGAAACAGCAAATGCTAACAAGAATATAGACAGAGGGGATCTTATTTACTGTTGGTAAGAATGTAAATTAACCCAGTCACTATGGAAGTCACTTTGGAGGTTTCGTTTTTATTATTATTTAAAAAGTTTTTTCATAAACTATATTCTGATCAGTTTTCCTTCCCACATTTCCCTCTAGATCCTCCCTACCTCCTCCCAACTCCATGGACTTTCTCTCTCTCTCTCTTTAGAAAACAAACAACAAACAAAAAATTACAAAGGAGAAAAACACAAGAAATCCACACAAAAAGAACTCCAAATCATAAAAACATAAATTTTGAAACCATAGTATACAAGCAAAGGCCAGTAAAAAAAAAAAATGTCCAAACATAGCAGGAGAGACCTTTTGTAGACAAAAGGTCTCCAAAAATAATATTGAGTTCATTTTGTGATGGTTTCACTGCTGGGCATAGGGCCTGTCCTTCAGTGTGGTTAATATACCCAGTGAGACTAATCTGTCATTTCATCCTACTACATTCAAAATATAAACTGTGGCATCACCAAGTAAATTCAATGTATTTTCCATGTCAATTATCATTTTCTTTAATTATTATGTTGATTAGGGCCACAAGTACTGCATCAATAAGTATCATTTATACAATTTACTTACACGTTCATCCTTGAACTTAACAGGGGTGACCCAGGTTTATCCATACAACATTTATTGTGTCCTTGACCCCTCTGCCTCCTGCAATTCTTCCTGCCCCTCTTCTGTGGGGTACATCTTTCCTTTGAAAAGGCAATCCTGCGTATTTAACGTTTCTGGTTCCCCTAGTGCTATCTGTGAGTGCAAGGACCTTTGTGCTCCCAACACACCCACATGTCAGATCATAACCATCTCTAACTCCAGTTCCAAGGGACTCAATGCCCTCTTCCAGCTTCCACAGACACCAGGCAGGTATGTGGTGCACAGACATACATGCAGGCAAAATACCCATATACTAAAACAAATAAATTTGTCTTTTTTTTTTTTTTTGGTTTTTCGAGACAGTTTTTCTCTGTGTAAATTTGTTTTTTAATTAAAATTTAAAAGAACTGGATTTGCTTAATGTATTAAATTTTTTATTATTAAAAGCAGTAAATGTTTTGTATAATAAACTTGAAAGTATGATTCAAATCTAATTTATGTAAAATGCATTAAATGGGTTGAATAATTTTTTTTCCATTTTTTTTTTCAGAAAAACATTTGCATTGTTTAGGGCTTTTATGTCCCTTGATAAAATCAGCCCGCAAAACGTCTTTACATTGGAAGTAGTGAGGACAAAACCTGGCCTTTTAGATGTTAATGTCATTCATGGTCATCACTGTATTCAACTCCTCTACTTGTTTTTGGACAAATCAGCTTTTATTTTCAGATGTGTTAACTGTATTCACAAATACTTTTAAGTGGTTTTTTTATTATTATTTTTAATCTCCATTGTGCCTATTTTAATTCTGCATTTGTTTGCTTATACAGTTTTCCCTGCTTGTGAGTTACGGAAATGTATCCGTTTTCTTAGAATTTTTGGAGGATCCTCACATTAGTTACGTTTCTGTTGTGATTAAAACATCATAACCAAAGCAACTTAAGAAAGAGTATGTTTCCTCTTACAGTTCCAGAGGAAGAGGAGTTCATTATGGCAGCAGGGATGGCCGCAAGCTGCAGGCATGATGCGGAGAGCAGGAAGCTGAGAGCTCACATCCTTTAGCACAAGCACAAGCACAAGGCAGAGAGTGAACTGGAAGCTTGCCAGGCCTTTGATCTCAAGGCCCACCCCAGTGATGCACTTCCTCCAGCAAGGCTGTACCACCTAAACCTCCCCACACAGAACACCAATGGGGAACTAAGTGTTCAGTGACCGTCACTAATTGTGTAAGGACTGAAGCTGTTGTTTGTTGCCCACAGAGGAAGTCATGCTAATGTAGCATAGAATGATTTCCACCTATATTTTGTAATGATGCAGATGTGAAAACTGGAGCGAGGTAGAAGACAAGCAAATGGTCTCAGATAAAACCTAGCCTATGGACTCCCACTCAGCCTCCTCTTTTGGCTTCTTCTTGCCTTGGTAAACTAGTATCTGAGTGCCCCAGGGCTCACTTTTGTTTCTGTGACTATATCCATTCCCAGAGTGATCCCATGCAGCTCAGTGAGAAAAACTGATAACCAAACTGAGGCGTCTCTCATGAGATGGAGGGTGTATGGGTAACTGCCAACAGGCTGACGCACTAGCTGTCTGGCAGGAATCTCACTTAGTATTTCCTGACTGAAACTTCTGATTGTGCTTCTAAACCTTTGATCATGTGAAGCTTCCTATTCTCAGGTTACCACACTTCTATCTTTTCTGTTGCTTCAGAAAAATTTATTAACTGAGCAATTAATTAAAAAGTTACTGTGACCCTTCTTTTTTCCCTACTTCATATCCAATACATCAGGAAATTCTGGCTGCACTGCATTTAAAATATATCCTAATTCAACAATCTTTCATCATTTCTACCACTAATCTGATCCAAGTCATTTTCCTACCCTCTCTGAGTTCTTCCCCAGTCCCCTACAGTCTACTTTGGTCTCAACATGGCATCCAGAAGGAAACTTGAATAGTATCCCGGCCTTCAATCTTTAAACAAAACCAAGTCCCCAGTCACTCACAAGGTACTTTTTTTTTTTTTTTAAGATTTATTTATTATGTATACAGCATTTATGACTGCAGGCCAGAAGAGGGCGCCAGATCTCATTACAGATGATTGAGAGCCACTATGTGGTTGCTGGGAATTGAACTCAGGACCTCTTGAAGAAGAGACAGTGCTCTTAACCGCTGAGCCATCTCTCCAGCCCCTACAAGGTACCTCTTGTGTGGCCACCTCACCATCCTCTTGTCCTCATGTGTTTCTCTTCTGACCTCAGTCCACAACACAACAGTGGTTTGATTACAGTGCCACAAGCGTGCCAAGCCAGTTCCCCACTATAGGGCCCCTGGAGAGGCATTTCTTCTGCTTGTCAGACTGTTCTCACATACCCACATGGTTCATTCCTCTACCTCCTTTAAGTTCCACACCAAACACCACTTTTCACCACAGTTTCTTTAAAATTACATTCCTCATATTCCCTTTCCTCTTTTATTTTTTTCCCTTGGATTTATCAGTTTCAAACATAGTATATAATTACCTTAACTTAATTATTGTCTATTTCTTTTTCCTAGAATGTAAGTTTTGTTTTGTTTTGTTTTGTTGTTTTTTCGAGACAGGGTTTAGGGTTTCTCTGCGTAGCTTTGTGCCTTTCCTGGAACTCACTCTGTAGCCCAGGCTGGCCCTGAACTCACAGAGATCCACCTGGCTCTGCCTCCCGAGTGCTGGGATTAAAGGTGTGTGCCACCACCGCCCATAGAATGTAAGTTTTACACAGACAAGAATGCTTGTCTATTTTGCTAACTGGTCTATATCTCAGTTCTTAGGTCAATACCTGCATATACTATCCTTCAATAAATATTTGCTAGCCTAATGAATGAGAGATTGAGTAAATTAATTAAAAACCAATCCACTCTTAAGTCCTATGATTCTGGTGCACATATGTTCATACAAGATAATGACTAAGCCATCAAGAGCATGTATTCAGGTCCCAAATTTAAGGATACCCTTTCTTAATTGTCTTACTAACATAGCTGGGTTTTAAAAAATTGCTTAGTATAGGATCTTTTTGGCCATTTTCTGAGGCCCCTGCACATGTGTGGGAGCTAGAAGATTCATTCGGATATCCCAGTGTTCATCTCATTGCTGTAGCTATTAACACATAAGACACCTTAGACCTGCCTAGTGCCTGACGCTCGGCTGTGTGGTACGAGCTGCTGTCTGGGCCAGCATTCACAGGAATTGCCATGATGACAGAGAAGTGAGAAACACTCTAGGGAAAGTGTGAAGGCAAAGACTATGCTCTGGGCAGATGGGCAGCTCAAAATAGGAAGTCATTTCTCTCTGGACAACTGCAGAGTTGTACCTTTGCCAAGCTCCACCCTGGTCTCCAACCTTGAGAAGGGACTTTGTGGGAATAATTAATCACAGGATGTTTTTGCTCTTGCCCTCCCATTGGAATGGGCTACTATACTCCTTTTTTTTTCCCTATCACCTCACCCCTCCAGGGACATAAAGCAAGCTGAGATTATAGCTCCAACCAGACACAATTCATCAGAAACTACTGTGGCAATCCCTCATCTGCATTTCCTCTGTCTCTCCACTCCTCATTTCCCCATTCCCTTCAGCTTCACCATCTCTTGTCCGCCTCCTGTTACCTCTCCTTTTCTCCTCCACCCCTACTCATGGTTAACCGTTGCCCTCCATTTTACCTGGAATCTTGCCAACCTCTAGAGACCATGACCTGAGTCGCCTCTTGAACATTCCCAAACCATCCCCCTCTGAACCCAGGTAAGAAAAAGCCTGGTTAGGGAATCCATAGGCAAATAAAGATAAAGAAACACCTCGAGTAGAGCGCAGGGATAAGGAGACAAAATGCCTCCTGACTGGGTCTGCACTAAAGAGATAACGCCGGTGAGGCAAGTGTTCATTCCACTGCCTTCATCTTCTCTCTGCTGGATCTGGTGCCCCTCTCCTCAGCACACATGGTCAGTGTGCGCTCACCTACAGGGAGCCCTTAAGTTCTGGGTACACTGAAGTACAGTAGGAGGTAACTATGGCTGTCAGCACCCTGAAGCTTGATTCCATTTTTATTTAGTTATTCGCCTAGGTGATGCTCTTTTATCTCTGCTTTCCCATCTATAAGTAGAGGATTTTGTGTCCCTGTGTGAATCTTGTGATGAGAGATATCCAAAACACATGGTTCCAATAAGATAATTTGTAAGAATACAAAGAAGGGACCATTCTTCAATTTTTAGAGGCAGAATAGAAAGTATTCAAGATGACCAGATCTAAGATCATTGTTCAGCTTTGTGGAGATCAAAACTTACCACTGGCAATACCAAGACAGGAAAGACTCCCTTTATCCCTCCTGTTTTGGAATGAAATCCTCAGCCCCTGGACCACATCAACCAGGGGCTTTTCTATTGCAGAAAATGTAGCTCTCTGTCCAAGTCTGACCTCCAGCAGGCTGAGTACTCCGCATTGATTTCATTTAATCTAATCATTAGCTGCCTTCTGGCAAACTCGGGGGTCTAATTTGGACAGAAAGAAAGTAGGTAACTGGACAATAGGGAAAGAGAATGTAATGCCATTCATGCTCACAAAACATCCAGGTGATTCCAGGGAGCCTGGACTCTCTGGTACAGTGCAATACTTTCCCCAGAAAGATGGCTCATCCCAGGGACTAATACTTTTTTATACCCCACAAGGACTGACCTTTTGTGTTTGTTAGTTTGGTTGGTTGGTTGTTTTCCTCTCGGTGAATTATGAAAATGCCATGGCAATGGTAAAATAGCCTTGGTTTCTCCCTCCATGCATCTAATGTTACCCATCCCTTAGTTCCAACTCTATGGCCAGCAAGGAACAGAAAACCATCTTTTAGAGGGAGAGCCTTTCAGTTTTACAAGGTAGCCCTCTTCCTGTCTTGGAGATTGAAATTGTAGTGTCTAAATTAGAAGTCTTTTCAAGCTTGTTAAAATCATCTTCCTAGAGAACAGTAATTGATTTAAAAATAAATTTTGGAAACAAACCAGTTTTCATTACAGAGCAAATATTTTTCAAGTAAAGTAAGTAATCCCCAGACCTAGGATACTTCTCAACATTCGACAACACAGTGATCATTCATTTCCTGTGATAGTTGACCTTCACAGTGTCAGAACTGGGGCGATCTCTGCACCAGACGGTTTTTATGTGGAACATTAAAGCACTCGCTTTTTGAAGCTTATCTGTCTGCCTCTGGAGGAAGCCTGTGTTAGAGACATTCATTAAAATGGCTCCTGTTTCATTCAGGGAGAGAATCTCTTTCAACACATCAAAGGCAAAAAGGCAGCTCTGCAATCAGTAGGACTCCTAGATTTTCATGGTACAAAGTTCCTATCCAATTGAAAATCAGAGAGAGCAGGATGCCTGGCAAAAGTCCTCTTCCGAAAGCCCTAATCCCACACAATTGATTTCTGGAGAAAGGAGAGCAAAGTATGGCAACTGTCCAGAGTGCTCTAAACAGACACACACGTTATTGTGGGGACTGGTCTCCCTGAATCATTGAGAAGCATGAAGTCTGGGAAACATTAGTCAAAGTTCAAAGCCTCTGGTTGCATGTTGACCCAGAGCTAGACAAAGGTCAGCCATATGGCTACCATTTTAAGAAGAGCTCTTGGGTAGTCATAGAAACTGTCAATATCATCTCATCTGTATAAAATGTAGGGTCCTTAAATACTTCAGAAAATGCAATAATGGGAAAGCAAGAATGTCTGTGTAAAGAAAACTCTCTATTAATTCACTGAGATGCTTTTAGGGAGTAAACATGACACCGAGAAACCAACAAAAGTTCTTAGACTCAGAATCACAAAAGCCTTTGACAAGATACCATGTCACACTCAGTCATGAAGGATTTAGCAAGCTACTTTATCTTGTAAAAGCAACAGACCCACTGGATAGAAATGCCACACAGGTAAGTAACACATCTCCCAGGAATCAAAGCTGTGATCATTACTAGCTGGGAAAAAGGAAGAGTACACAATGTAATCACTAAATCCAGAGGTGATTCATCAGCCCCTGAGTAAATAAACTGCCAGACTGGTGGGAAGACACCACTGAAAAAACTGTTTGTGTGAGCAAAAAGTACTTACACGATAAGTGTTAATTCAAGGGACTTTGTTTCACAAACAATATTTAATTGAAATTTATAATAACATAAATATATAAAATTAATTCATTTCAAGGTATGTTTCACAAACCAAGATGAAGGTCTGCTTGACTAGGAAAAGGGGTCATCACAGTCACTATGCATGTGGGGCCCAAAGGCTGACATGTCATTGTCAAAGCAAAGGTTACATCTCAATGTGATGAGTTTCTTCCTTTGTGGGTTTTCCTTATACTATTCCTAATCTTTATAACAATGCTAGGGATCCAGTGTCATCACCTCCATTTTCCTGTAAAGACATGAAGCATCAGAAAAATTGAGTACCTCACCCAAAATTAATATAGCTGACAAGTGGTTGAGCTCAGATCCAAACCCAGAAATATATATATAGTCTGTACAGTTGCATAAAGATAATTACAAAAAGGGAGAAAAATAGTAAGATAGAAATACTGAGATAGGTAGAGGCAAGCTTGAAAGGAAGGAGAGAGAGAGAGAGAGAGAGAGAGAGGAGGGATGGAGAGAGTGAAGTAAAGGGGGAGGGAGGGTAGGAAAGGAGAGGAAGTTAGATATTATAGATACATGGATAATAGAGATAGATAATATAGATGATGGATAGATAGATAGGCAGGCAGACAGACAGACAGGTAGATAGATGATAAAGATCAATAGATTATGAGCAAACAAACTTATCTATAGTCATATGTATTTGCACCCATCTTGCACACAGTGCACACGGGACCTCAGGAAGACAATAGGAACACAGGCAAAGGATGTGAAATGGATCAGTCAAGGGCTGAGATTTCCAAGACAGAAAGAGAAATGCTAAGAGGGTAATTCACCTAAGCCTTCCAAATAACAAAGCATAAGCGTGAGAATACCCCCAGTGTTCCTGTGTGCTGACTGTGTACCAAGTCCGTTCTAGAAGCTTCTCCACGTTCTCTATGGAGTCTTCATCAAATTGCTCTTGCACTGTCACCGTTCCACAGTGGTAACAGAGCCAGTTCAGTTGCCCCCTCCTTTCCAACTCAAGCACCCAGAAAACAACAAAGAACATGAAACTGTGGGTGCTCTTTGTCTTTCAGCAAAAATTAAGGAAAAAAGGAAACATCATCTTTGGAGTATACGTTATTCCCTTAAAAACTAAACACTAAACAAATTATTTCATTATCATTTATAGAAAGTCATAGACCAGAGGCCCAATGCAGTCAGGATATCCAGATGATTTATTTGTAACTTTCTAAATTGACTTGTTTTAGGTCAATGACTTGTGCTGTAGCCTTTCTTCTGGAAGGCAATTCTTGGGTTTTTTTGTTTTGTTTTTTGTTGTTGTTTTTTTTAAAGGCTATTTTGTCAAGAATAGTGAGATAGTTCAGTTCTGCCCACAGACATTAGTGAAGCTCCAGGCTGGATAGCTGTCTCTCTGAGTCTTACTCAACATGGGGTTTACTATAGCATGAGTCTAGCTCGACCATTTGACCTTTAATCTCCAGCCTAGCACGTCTGGAACTCTCAAGAGCTGAAGGGGTCTGACCTGCCTGTCTCTTGTATCTCCCCTTCTCCCCACATTTAGAAGTGCTTTGATTGGCTATCGAAATGACCAATGAGAAACATCATCATAATGGATAATTTTTATTAGGCTGCACAGCAAAAATTAAATCCAAGGTCTGAATCTCTAGCCCAGAAAACCTTCCAACCACATCCAGATGTCCCGGGCCACCAGCCAGCCATGACTCCGTGGGTGCTCAGGCCTCACACAATTAGAAACAAGAATCTGCCAGAGCAATATTAGAGCAGTGATGAATGTCAAAACTAAAGAGAAATTATTTTTAGATTTGCTATCTTAAATTATCTGCATTACTGCTCACATCCGCTGTCCTTAAGAAAAATATCAGAGAAGGAAAATCTGAGGACAGGAACACCTGGGAGGCTGGGGGTCATTTCTAGTCTGCAAGAAGCTATGGAAAGGGGTTAGGATGTACCTCCTGTTGGGGAGAGATTTGAGGGAGCGTTTAAATGAAGAAGGCTACATGGTGTAGTGATGTGCATTATATAAGTAAGTTGTGTTCCTTGAGTTCCCTGAGAAGCTGGCTCATGAAGCAGGGCTGCCCCCATCTCATTATAGATCCATAAGCATGCTTTTCTCAATGTGTCCTTCAAGGTCTCTTGTCTGGGGATGACCTGTGTCTCCCAACTCTGTGACTGAAGGAAGTAAGCAGTAAAATAGCTCAAGGATAAAAACAGCAGATCCTTGAAAATAGCTAGAAGATGACCTATCTCCAACAGAGGTTGCTACTGTTTTATTACATGATATAAAAGTGCCTAGAGGGGGAAAGAGAAGCCCAAAGTTCAGCCGTGGAAAGCTCATCCAGGGAGAGAATGCTCAAACACGGATTCCAGCTGACTGACTCAGCTTCTCCAGTTGTTTTCTGCTGGATGTTCTGAGTGCCTTATTTGATGACCTTGTCTTTATCTAATGTGTTTTTTCTTTTACTTGGAAGCCTCACCAGAGAGGGCACCCTGTTCTACTTAGAATCTATGGGGAACTGCAGCTGGCTGCCTCAACATGGCTACTGCAGTTTGGCTTTGCTGAATGTGTCCAAGCCTCTGATTTGATGATGTTATATTTCTGTTGTTATTTGCTCTTTTACTTGGAAGCCTTGCCTGAGGAGACACCACTCCGCCCAGGCTTCTCTCTATTGAGAATACAAGCTGACTGCCTCAGTCGGGCTACCACAGTACATTTCTGCTGGGTGTTTTTTTAATTGATGTTGTTTAAGTAATTTTTAAAGATTGATTTACTTTTATTTTATTCATATGAATTTTTCCTGGACAGATGTATGTGTACCACATGCATGCTAGGTGCATGTAGAGGCCAGAAGAGGGCATTAGAGCCTTTGGAACTGGAGTTACAGACAGTTATATGTATAGTGGGAAGCAAGTCCTGCGACCTTTGCAAAGATGGAGAATGTTCTTAAGCATCAAGCCATCTCCCCAGCTGCTTTGGCTGGATGTTTTGAGCACCTAATTTGGAGACATTTTGCCATCTCTATTTTGCTACTTACTCTTTTTCTTTGCCTTGCTATATACTTAATCAAGCCATTCAAAACTGAAAATATAGCCATCACAAACCATTCTTTAGACCATACAGAACAAGTGTATGAGACCACAGGTTATCAGGGGCTAAACTTCTTGGGTGGAAATTTGGCTTTAGCATTAGCCAGTTAGTTGTAAGGCATTCGGTTTCCTCATCTCCAAAGTGAGCATGGGACGAATCCAGTTACGTCGGTAAGTTGATGCTAGATTAAATGAGTTATGCTTAAAGTCCTTATGTTCAGTTTCTAAGAACTCTCTTCAGTGTTCATTATTTTTACTGGTGTTAACAATCTCCTGGAAGAGTGAAACTTCCTGCTCTCATCTCCCTGGGAGAGGAAGGGGGTCCAGGCAGCTCTTCTCTCTTTCTGCAACTTCTTCTACTAGGAAGAAAGCAGGATTTGAAAAACTAAAGCTTTGCCTGCCTCTGCCTCTTAATGCAGGGATTGAAGTTGTACGCCACCCTGCCCAGCTGATCTTTGCATTTGTTAGCCTAGTAGACCTAGCTTACATTCCTAGAGTTTGTAACAATTCCTCCCAAAGAGCTAAGTTAAGCAGAAATCGTCCCTCGGTCATATCCAATTAGTTGACCCATATGGCTTGTTTTATGCCGCTTTACTTTGAAAACATGATTATTCTTGAGCAACTCGATCCAGGGCCATCACCCAGTGCTTCTTGCCATCTGCCTGGTTTACATCATGAAAGTGCAGAAAATTATACAGATTGTGTCTGTCTTACCTTCCAGAACCCACCCCACTGAGAGATGGAAGGCAGTGGTAAGGGGGCCAGCAGGGACAGCTGAATGGTTGTCTCCGTCCTGGGCACTCCAGAAGTTCTATCAGCCTGAAACCTCAAGACACCAATTCTGTCTCTGTGAACTTCACTCCTAATGCTACAACACCTGGCTGAGAACAGGCACAAGACTCAGGTTGGCTAAATTTGTTCAATAGATGGGGAAAATGGGCCCCAAAGGTCTGGGGGAGAGGGTTTAAGCCCCATGGGAAATGAGTCTACCTCCCTCAAACCTACTCCTGCCCATTGCCTCTTCCTTCATTAGTAGAAGAGAATGTGTGTTAGCAAATGCTCCCTTTAAATGCTACAAGAAAGAGCACAGGGTGATGTGGATAAATCAAAATTCTCCCAAAGGAGCGCTCAGCAGGAAAGCCAAGGTCCCTGCAGTCCCGCCGCTCGTCCATCCAACTGTGTGTTGCTGTTTTCGGCACTCTCCCTCTCTGTCGTGAGGACTACGAACACATCACATGGTCCATGGTGATTAGAACATTGAAGGAATGGTGGAGTCTGGGACTACATTTTTAAAGACATAAAGAAATCTTAAAAATAGATTTTGCTAACACCTGTTAAAAAAAAATCAAACACCCTCCTGCAGGTCACCTGGCCTTCTTTCCACCCCACATCCGCTTCACTTGGGAGATTCTCCACAGCATAGCAGACCTACACACTGACAACGTTTCCCAACTGTTGCTTACAGATGAGTGACCAGATAACGGGAAGCTGGGGTCCGATGACAAACGTGGAAAGTTGAGAGTTGAGCCAGCACAGACACGCACCACCTTTCCTCATGCTGACAGAGTATTAATCATAATGTCAGGTTCCTTTGGATCCTGGCAAATCCAACAAGACTCTCCCACAGAGCATCCTTGCTGCTCCAGTGTATGTCCCAGCGTGTACTACAGATCTGGGTCTCTACTGAAGGTTAAATTACTGTAGATTGTCTGATCGACTCCAGTGACCTCATTCCCAAACAGCATATGGGCTATAGGGAGTGACAGATTCAGTCTCAGGAATTCATTTTTTCCCTCATTTCTCTGAGAAGTTAAATACAGCCCCAACCCCATCTCAGTTATATTTTTCACTTTAAAAATAAGAAGGTGCGCCGGGCGTTGGTGGCGCACGCCTTTAATCCCAGCACTCGGGAGGCAGAGGCAGGCGGATCTCTGTGAGTTCGAGGCCAGCCTGGGCTACCAAGTGAGCTCCAGGAAAGGCGCAAAGCTACACAGAGAAACCCTGTCTTGAAAAACCAAAAAAAAAAAAAAAAGAAGGTGCTATCCTGGCCTCATAGGAGCTCACAGAGACTCAACTGATAGCCAGGAAGCCTGCAAGGGACTGACCAAGGCCTTCTGCGCATGTATTACAGTTGTGTAACTTGGTCTTCTAATGGGACTCCTAGCAGTGGGAGCAGGGGCGGTCTCCGACTCTGTTACCTGATTTGGGGACCCTTTCCTCCTACTGGGCCACCTCATCCAGTGTTAATAGGAGAGGAGGTGTCTAGCTTCACGGCAACTTGATATGCTGTGGCTGACTGATATACACGGGTGGCCTTCTCTTTTCTGAAAATAAAGGAGGGGGAGTGGATGGAGGGCTAGAGGGGAGATTGGGGGAGAGACTAGGAGGAGAGGAGGGAGGGCGGGCAAACTATAATAGGGCTGGAAAATAATTAATTAATTAATTTTTTTTAAAAGTTGCATGAGATAGTCTATGAGACCCTCATAAATGTTGGGTCACTCAGTGATTCTATGACACACCTCGGAAGGCAGAGTTAGCTAAGAAAGAGGATGGAGAAGTTGAGAGGAGAGGCACATTTCCTGCCTTGGAGGACCTTGAAGTCTAAACCTCATGACCATATAAAACGCACAAAATAACTTGAGTGGGGCCAGTGCTTGACTCTGGGGGTGGAGGTCAGGAGTTATGGGCTCTAGACCACAGTCTCAAATCAGAGATTCCAGCATAAACGGCAGGAAAAGCTGCGCTGTTCGGTAAGTGTCTCTCTGGAGATGTGGAGGGGAAGAGGGACTGGTCATCAAACGTGGACCATTTCTGCAGCCACACACACCCCAGCTCTGTTCTGACTCCCAGGTCACCCTTTCTTGCCTTTCAGAAAGGCCGCACCCGCAGGCTCACCCTGCCTCTGCTTCTCTTTTGCAGGTGCCTCCTGACCCCAGTGCATGGACAGCCCCAGCAATAATAGCACCATACCCTGTGGCTTTCTCCTTCAAGGCTTCTTCGAGTTCCCGCAGTTGAGACCCCTTCTCTTCCTGGTGCTGCTGGCTGTGCACCTGGCCACTTTGAGTGGGAACCTGCTCATCCTGGTGGCTGTGGTCTCGGTGCCCAGCAGGCCGCCCATGCTGCTCTTCCTTTGCCAGCTGTCCGCCATCGAACTCTGCTACACGCTGGTGGTGGTGCCCCGCTCTCTAGCCGACTTGAGCATGCCTGGCCATGGCAGGGGCAGCCCCATCTCCTTCCTGGGCTGCGCTGTCCAGATGCAGATGTTTGTGGCCCTGGGCGGGGCTGAGTGCTTCTTGTTGGCAGCCATGGCCTATGATCGCTACGTGGCCATCTGCCACCCACTGCGCTATGCATCTATAGTGACCCCGGGTCTGTGCGCACGACTGGCCCTGGCTTGCTGCCTCGGGGGACTAGCAGTGTCGGTGGGGTTAACAGTGGCAGTCTTCCACCTGCCTTTCTGTGGCTCCTGCCTGCTGGTGCATTTCTTCTGTGACATCACTGCACTACTGCACCTGGCCTGCACACGGAGCTACGTAGATGAACTGCCCTTACTAGGAGCCTGCCTGGTGCTGCTGCTGTTGCCCTCAATGCTCATTCTGACCTCCTATGGGGCCATTGCCTCTGCCCTGCGCCGCCTGCATGGTGGTGGAGGCAGACGCAAGGCTGCATCCACTTGCGCCTCGCACCTGGCTGTCACCTTCCTGCATTATGGCTGTGCCACCTTCATGTATGTGCGGCCCAAGTCCAGTTACTCGCCACGACTGGATCGGACACTAGCGCTGGTTTATACCAACATCACACCGCTTCTATATCCCCTTATCTACAGCCTGAGAAACCGGGAGATCACGTCTGCCATTCACAGGGTCCTGGGGCTCCGTGGATCGGGGTCTGTGTGAGCCCCGATAACAGACTAAGACAGAGTAGGCAGCCCCGTTTGCTAAAGTGTCCCCTAGCATTTGGTGTTTGTATCTCGAAAGACACCTGGGAACTTAGGGGTGAGACTCAGGAAGGAGAACTTGGAAACTGCACAAGAAGAGAAACACCAGGTGGCCATGTCCTTCATTCCTTCCAGGAGGAATGTCTGGAAGTGGAGTAGAGAGGTCTGGATTTGGATTTTGTGCTTCCTTTGACCCCTGCCACATTTCCCCCATAATTCCCAGGTCTATGCAAGCTAGTGGGCTTGAATGATGCCAGTGGTGGGAAGGGCACGCATGAAGAGTAACAGCATATGGAGAGAATGGCTAGGAGACTGCTTATCATGCTAGACTTGTCAAGGCTGAGGGGAGTCACAAAAGGTTTCCTGGGGAAATAGATGGCTATATGGAACACTGAAGGATGGATAAGTGTTAGCCAGAAGAGAAGGATGGAGAAGGCACCAAGCAAAACCAGTTAGCAACGGCTGAAGCATACTGAAAAGGATCTCAACAATGGCTGAAGGGTCTGTATTGTGGGCTGCTGTGGTCACTTTCCCTTTGTGGGACAGCTTGGACTGCAGTGAGATACATAATTGGGAATCTGTTCCCAATGCCCACGTGAGAGGCAATGGAGACGGATTCAGGATACCTGCGCAGGAAATTAGGTGTTGCTGGAAGAGTCAGAGGTGAAGAAGTAGAGAGTACAAAACCTTGATTGGATGTTGAGCCAGGCAGAAATAGGAGTTGGAGACCATTTCTAACCCAGGTCATTTGGTAGATGGTGGTGTCATTGCTCAAATGGAGAACCCAGGAACAGAAGCAGTGGAGGGAAGGGGTATGTCACTCAGTTTAGAAATGTGGCTGAGACAAACAATGCAGACTGTGATAGAGCATAAATATAAAGGTTCAAAGACATAAACCAGGGTTCGGGATGCAGACTCAAGAGGGTCAATCAACTGGTAATTATGGGTGGCTGTTGAGGTCTTGGGAGTGGCAGATACTAGCCAGGGAGCTAACAGGCAAACGTAAAAGAAGAGGTTGAGCCAGAACACAGACACAAACACATGCATGGAGATACGGGTAAGAAGCAGTCAGCAGGTTAGAGAGCTGCTCCCTAGGTCCCGTGTCTTTCTTTCACCTTTCCAGCCCCAGTTGCCTCAATGGCCAACAGGGCAAAAACTAAGTGATTCATATTATCAGACATGCGTGGCACTCCTGGGGAGGTTGCCTGATGGAGGCTAGATTATCTAAAAGGGCTTTAGAAAGAAGTGGTTGAGTCATCTAGAAGTCCATTGACACATGCACGCATCCTACTCCTTAACCTGACTGTGAATACCCACCACGGTAGAAGGACGGACGCATGCTGTTACAGACCATCTCTCCCGTAAGCAGCCATCATCTTAGGATGTTACAGTTGTTTTCTAAACACCATGAGTGTATAGACTCACTGTCAGAATGACTGATAGTTTTCTCAGGGTGATTGCTGTGGCAACTGTCACCCAAGGTTTTTGGGGGAAGCTAGCGTGGGGGATTGAATGACACATTGGGCTTCACTTCTGAGTTTTGGGGATAAGCGCATGGTATGAACACACTTATATGTTGAGAAAGTGACTTGGGAAAAGTAGAGCAAAACTGAGGTGACAAGTGAGGGGTTATAGCAAAGATCCACGGAAGAGGAAATAAGGTTCTGCACTGGAGATGTGATGTGGATGTGGAAAGAAAAGCAGGGCTGAAGTAAACTGTGGTGAAGGTAGCATACACCACTGTGGGGAGGTAGGAATAGCTGTTTAGAATAAGCAGCCTTGGGTTTTCACATTCAAGCACACACTAGGATAAGATAAAGATTTAAATCTGAAATACACAACCATAACACATGTTGAGAAATTACTACAAAAAATAAAAACACCAGCTGCTCAGGTTGCTGAGGCAAAAAGATAAAATATCCAATGTCTGTCTAAATTACTAAATGAACTCAAGGCCAGCCTGGACAACTTAATGAGACCACGTCTCATAAGATTAAATAAGGAAAAAGAAAGTTGGAGATATAACTCAGTGACAGAGCACTTATCTGACATGTGAAACTCTGGGTTCAGACAATAAATAAATAATAAACAAACAAACAAAGCTTTCCTCAGAATGGGGAGAGATGCTGCGAACATAATGTCAAGGTAAGAGTCCAACAAAAAGAAAAGGGCCAACCGAGTTCACAGGAGACCAATTAAATTCTGTGTTTCTTTAAAAGCCATTTGATATAATATGTGTGTATGTACATGTACACATATGTAATTTTAAAGCAAATGATAAAAACATGTAATGTCAACAAATAAATAGGTAACAATAATTCTTACCCACACCATTGCCTCCCCCCCCCAAAAAAAATAGAAATAAAGGTAAATGTCACAATTTTTAAAAGACAAACAACACAATTCAGAAGGTGACTTTATGGAAATATTGTTTGTTTCTTAAAATTCAACTTTACTAGCAACATTTTTTTTTTAACAGTAAACTCTCACTTGACTACTCTCAACCATTTTCTTCAACAATTCTGTGTCAGTTTAGTTATCAAGAGAATTCGGATGCTGCTGTGGTCATTCTGTGACAATTTAGTTTTGCCTCCTATATCATGATTTCTGGAATATTCCTTTTCTTTGATCCACTAATCTCACTTTTTTTCTTATTAAAAGTAGATCCTTCTATCATACAATACATCCTAACCACAGTTTCCCCTCTCTCCACTCCAGGATCCACCAGATCCCTTCCAGCTCCCCTCTGCCCCAGATCCACTCCCCCTCCATTTCCTCTTCAGAAAAGAGCAGGCCTCCAGGAGATGACAATCAAACAGGATAAAAAAATACAATAAGACAAGGCAAAAGTCCTCACATTAAGGCTGGACAAGGTAACCCAATAGGAGGAAAAGAGTCCCAGGACCAGGCAAAAGAGTCAGAGACACACCTGCTCCCACCGTTAGGAGTCCCACAAAAATACCAAGCTAACAGTCATAACATTATACACAGAGGGTCTGGTGCAGACCCGTGCAGACTCTGTGCTTGCCTCTTCAGTGTCTGTGAGACCATGTGAGCCTTGCTTAGTTGATTCAGTGAGTTATGTTCTCCTGGTGCCCTCCATCCCCTCTGACTCCTATAATCTTTCCACCCACTCTTTCACAGGATTCACCAATCTCCTAGGGGAGGGGCCTGATGGATCTCCAATTTAGACTCTCTCTCTCTCTCTCTCTCTCTCTCTCTCTCTCTGCATCATGTCTACCCCTGGGTCTCTGCACCCAGTACCATCTACTACTGGAGGAAGCCTCTCTGATGAAAATGGACAAGGCACCAATCTATGAGTATAGTAGAATAGCATTAGGAATCATTGTATTGCTTTGTTTCATTTGTTTTGTTTTTGCCAGTAGTGTTTGGTTCTACCCTAGGTCTTCTTCACTTCTTAAAATATTTCTTTACACAGAGTCAGAAAAGAGGTGTTCCATTTTAAGAAAAGCAAAATATGACTGAGCCTATGCCCCCATATTCTTTCTTTCTTTCTTTCTTTCTTTCTTTCTTTCTTTCTTTCTTTC
>CABHPH010146659.1:0-12014 GCA_902168325.1 Peromyscus nudipes | reverse complement strand
GATTAATTAGGATAGAAAGTGAATTAGATACAATAGGATAGATAATGGAATTATTTTCTCTGAATTTGTTAAATACAAATGGACTAGACATTGTTTAGGTATTTATTACTTGTATATATTGTATATAGTTAATGTACTTTTGTATATAGTTTTTCTTATGTTAGTTATAAGCTTTTTCCTTTTTTCTTTATTAAAATAGAAAAGGGGAAATATGGTGATATTTTCTTTTGTACTAAAATGTTATTTGTATGTTAATAAATAAAGTTGCCTGGGGGTTAGAGCTATTAGCAAGCCATAGGAAAGCAGGGCAGCAGTGGCGTAAGCTTGTAGTCCCAGCACTTGGTAGGCAGAGTTAGGTAAGTCTCTGTGTGTTCAGGGATACAGCCAGCATTGGATACACATGCCTTTAATCTCAATACCAACCATGGAACACCTGGAGGTCTATACAGACAGGCCGTGATGAGACGTCTGTATAGACCTCCAGGTCTCTCTCTCTCTCTCCTCAGAGCCAATCCCTAAGTCTCAGTCCCTAGTGCTGCAAAAGAACACCAGCTGCAGCCTCCCTTTCCCCTGCCCACATTCCCTGAGGATGGCACAGACCACTCCCTCCTAATCTCCCTCCCCCATTCCTCACTGTATCCTAGCCTCCAACACCAACAGGCATTCCCTGTGAACACACCAGCAGAGCAGACAAGTAAAACAGGGAACACACAGCCAACACACTCTCTGAAAATCCAGAGAGGAAACAAAAACCAAGAAACAAAACACTCACCCAACAAAGACAAATCCAGAAATCAGCAGGTAGACCTATAATCACTCCAAACACAGATGCCTAGATGCCAGCAAATAAATACAATCAATAACACCCAGGGCAATATATCTTTACTAGAGCCCAGCTTTCCTACCAGATAGAATAGCTGTTTACAACAGGCCCTGAATATCAAAACATAGCTGAAACACAAGAAAAAGACCTTAAAACCAACTATATGAAGACGATAGGGGTCCTTAAAGAGGAAATTGATAAATCCCTTACAGAAACCCAGGAAAACACAAACAAACACTTGGAGTAAATGAATAAATTCCTTAATGAAAGCCAGACAAACACAAACAATTGAAGGAAACAAAATTGTTCACAGCCTGAAAATGGAAACAGAAGGAATTAAGAAAACACAAACTGATGGAATTCTGGAAATGAAAAATTTAGGAATTCAAACAAGAACTATAGAGGCAAGCTTCACCAACAGAATACAAGAGATGGAAGAGAGAATTTCAGTCATTGAAGACAAGATAGAAGAAATGGATACATCAGTCAAAGAAAATGTTAAATCTAAAAAGTACCTGACAAAAATCATCCAGGAAATCTGGGACACTATGAAAAGACAAAACCTAAGAATAACAGGAATAGAGGAAGGAGAAGAATCCAAGCTCAAAGGCACAGAAAATATTTTCAACAAAATCATAGAAGAAAATTTTCCTAACCTAAAGAAAGAGATGTCTATAAGGTACAAGAAGCTTACAGAATACCAAATAGATTGGACCAGAAAAGAAAGTCCCCTCACCACATAATAATCAAAACACTGAACATACAAAACAAAGAAAGAAAAGTAAAAGCTGCAAGGGAAAAACAGCAAGTGACATATAAAGACAGACCTATTAGAATTATACCTGACTTCTCAATAGAGACTTTAAAAGTCAGAAGGGACTGGACAAATGTCTTGCCAACTCTAAGAGACCATAGATGCCAGCCAAGTCTACTACACCCAGCAAAATTTTCAATAACCATAGATGGAGAAAATAAGATATTCCATGATAAAGTCAAATTTAAACAGTATCTGTCTATAAATCCAGCCCTACAGAAGGTGATGAAGGAAAACTCCAACTCAAGGAAGTTAACTACACCCATGAAAGCACAGGAAATCAATAATCTCACACCAGCAAAACTAAAAGAAGGGAAGTATGCACACACACACACACACACACACACATATGCCACTACCACCACCACCAACAACAACAACCACAACTACAGCAAATTAACAGGAATCAATAATCATTGGTTTGATAACTCTCAATATCAATGGTCTCAATTCCCCAATAAAAAGACATAGACTAACAAAATGGATTTGAAAACAGGATCGCTCCTTCTGCTGCATCCAAGAAACCCCTCAACATCAAGGATAAACATTACTTCTGGATAAAAGGTTGGAAAAAGATATTCTAAGCAAATAGACCTAAGAAGCAAGCTAGTGTATCCATTTTAATATCTAATAAAATAGACTTCAAACCAAAACTAATCAAAAGAGACAGGTAAGGAAGCTACATACCTATCAAAGAAAAAAGTCCACCAAGATGACTTTTCAATTCTTAATATCTATTCACCAAATGCAAACGTACCCAAGTTTGTAAAAGAAACACTACTACAGCTTAAATCACATATTGACTCACATATAGTGATAGCGGGAAAAGACTTTCTGAACAGAATAAGCACAGGCACTAAGATCAACAATTAATCAATGGGACCTCATGAAACTGAAAAGCTTCTGTAAGGCCAAGGACACCATCAATTGGACAAAGCAGCAGTCTACAGAATGGGAAAAGATTTTTACCAACTCCACATCAGATAGACAGAGGACTAATATCCAAAATATATAAAAGAACTCAAGAAACTAGATATCAAAAAACCAATAATCTAATTAAAAATGGGATACAGATCTAAACAGAGAATTCTCAATAAAAGAATCTCAAATGGCTGAGAAACATGTGAAACGTTTGCCATCCTTAGTCATCAGGGAAATGCAAATCAAAACGACTTTGAGGTTCCATCTTACACATGGCTAAGATAAAAAACACAAGTGATAGCTCATGCTGGTGAGGATATGGAGCAAGAAGAACATTCCTCCATTGCTGGTGGGAGTGCAAACTTATACAGCCACTGTGGAGATCAATATGGCAGTTCCTCAGAAATTGGGAATCGATCTATCTGAAGACCCAGCTATACCACTCGGGCATATATCCAAAAGATGCTCCATCCTACCACAAGGACACTTGCTCAACCATCTTCATTGCAGCTTTATTCATAATATCCAGAGCCTAGAAACAACCTAGATGTCCCTCAACTGAAGAATGGATAAATAAAATGTAGTACATTTACACAATAGAGCATTACCCAGCTAATAAAAAAATGACATCATGAAATTTGCAGCCAAATGGATGGAACCAGAAAAAATCATCCTGAGTGAGGTTACTCAGACCCTAAGAGACAAATATGGTATGTATTCACTTATAAGTGGCTATTAGACATTAAGTGAATGATAACCAAGTTATAACCCATAGACCCAGAGAGGTTAGGTAAAGAGGAATCTAGGAGGAATGCATAGATCTCCCTGGGAGGGGGAAATAGAATAAATTTTTTGGGTAGACTGGGGGCAGGTGGGGAAGGGAGCAGAATGGATCAGGTGGTGGGGAGATAGGAAGGAGGGAGGGAGTGCCAGGAGAGATGGCTGGAATTATGGGGCATTTGGGGAGATGGTATGGAAACCTAGTGCAGTGGAAACTTCCTCAAAATCTATGACGGTGATCCTAATGAGGACTCCTAGTAATGGGGGATATGGAGTCACAACTGGCCATCTCTTGTAGCCAGGCAAGGCTTCCAGAGGAGGGACTGGGTTGCATTCAATTGAGTTGTTGGCCAAAAAGGTCCCATGGAAATCCCCAAACAACCTAGACTGTTGATAAGACAATGAGTTGCTCTCTGCAAACAGTGGGGCCCCATTGTGGAGGACAACACCCACACGACTTATTGAACATGAAGAAGTAGAGCTGGTGCCTACATTGGGCCTTCACCCTACATTCTAGTCTCTTTGGCATGGAAAGGTATGCTGCAGGCTTCCAAAAGAGAAATATAAACACCAATCCAGCCTATAATCTGTTCTGCCTGCAAGATGTGCTGGGGCAATGGTGGCACAGAACTTGTGGGAGTGGTCAAGCAACCTCTAATTTGACTTAGGGTCTGTTCCATGAAAAGGACCTCATACTCAACACTGGGTAACCAAGAACCAGAGACTAGATATCCCAGAGGCCCCAGGTTAAACCAAATACTATTAGTCTAAAAAACTGTATCAATAAGATGACTGCCAATGATATTCTGCTATGCTCATAGATTGGTGCCTTACCCAGTCATCATCAGAGAAACTTCTTCTGGCAGCAGATGGGAACAGATGCAGAGACCCACAGCCAGACGTTATTCTGTGAAAGTCTAAATGTGAGGTGTCAAAAAATCCCTCCTCTCAGAGCTCAGGGAATCCCAAAGAAGAGGAGGCAGAAAGATTATAAGAGCCAAAGAGGATGGAGGACACCAGGAGAACAAAGTCCTCTGAATCAATTAAGCAAGGTTCATATGAACTCACAGAGACTGAAGCAGCAAACACGGGGCCTATATGGGTCTACATCAGGTCCTTTGTGTATATATTATTAATGGGTGATGTTGCTCTGTATGCTGTGAATGTGTTGCTCTGATTTGGTTGATAAATAAAATGCTGATTGGCCAGTAGCCAGGCAGGAAGTATAGGCAGGATAAGCAGATAAGGAGAATTCTGGGAAGAAGTCTGAGTGAGGAGACACCAGCCTGCCATCCAGGGAGCAGCATGTAATGGCACACAGGTAAAGCCACACAACATGGTGACAGATTAACAAAAATGGGCTGAGTTTAAGTGTAAGAGCTAGTCAATGGTAGGCCTGAACTAATGGCCAAACAGTTTTAATTAATATAAGCCTCTGTATGTTTACTTGGGTCTGAGTGGCTGCGGGACCAGGAAAACTTCAGCTACATATTATAACTTTTAGCTTTGTATTTTTATGGGACTTATGACTGTGTGAATGGGTGGGTCTCTGACTCTTGTGCTTGCTCTTGGGGCTTTTTTCCTTCTGTTGGGTTGCCATGTCCAACTATAATATGAAAGTTTTTGCTTCATTTTATTGCATTTTATTTTGTAGTATTTGGTTGTTATCTCTTAGACGCCTATTCTTTTCTAATGAGAGACAGAAAGGAAGAGGATCTGGAGGGGAGGGGAGGGGAGGGGAGGAGAAACTGGGAGGAATAGAGAGAGGGGAAACTGTAACCAGGATATATTGTATGATAAAAGATTCTTTTTTCAATAAAAAAATGAAAAAAATGAGAAATGCTCTTTAATGTCAAGCATGGTAAGTTGGGGAAGTGATGGCTGTACTTGGCAATATGGAGTTTATCAGGGACTGGGGATAGCCTCTAACCCCAACTGGATCACATGAGGAAAAAATATAGAGCAATTTGGTATAAGCATCCTTTGAAGAATTCCTCTGAAAAGTGACCAGATGGAGGGAGATGTGGATCTATGGGAGAGAGTAGATATTAGAACGTAAGTATAAGCTTATAGAAATGGTCCAGAAAAAGGGTTCATTAAAGAAAGAATCAATCAGAACAAAGAACTAAGTTTGAGGGCTGGGGATATAGCTCAGTAGTAGAATATTTGCCTACCATATATAAAGCACAAAGTTCAACCCCCAGTATTAGAAAAAAATAAGTCCATAACAATTGGGCAACCAAAGTAAGCATGTATGTTAATAAATTATAAACCATTAAAACATAAGAATTCATGAGTTTCTATCAATAATAAATAAATGAATATATAAATAAATAAATAGGGGAGACAGTATGGCTCTTTCCTAGACCATCTAGAGTTAGAAAAAAAAATCATTATTTTCTACCATCACATTAAAGATTGATCACGCAAAAATCATCACTAAAGCTAGAGGGAAGTATAATGAGGAGCAGAACATTTGTGTCTTTCCAAAGCTTGTTCATTTTAAAGGAAAATACGGTAACTGCAGCTATCCAGTGAGGAAATTATGCAACACCTTCACTGGGTGGTCACAACTATCATCACCAATAAAGAGGAGATAGGCAACATGAGTCTCCAAAATGCCATGCTCTAAGAAGGACACATCATCTTCTGTGCAATATTCTGGCCCCAAATGTACAACTTATGTCTGATGATAAGACACACTAGATAAGTACAAATGAGGGGTATTTTATCTCTAAAACGATGGAGCTAGGGAGATAGCTCAATTAGTAGAGTGCTTGCCTAGCATGCACAAATCCCTGGGTTCAATCTTTAGTTAAACCAGGTCTGTTGGAGGCACACACCTATAATCTCAACACTTGGGGAGTGAAGACAGGAGGGTGAGAAGTTCAAAGTTATCTTTAGCAACATCAGGAATTCTAGGCCAGTCAGACATGCATGTGACCCATAAACAAGCAAATAATTAAATGAGAGGGAGTGGTCTCTGTATTCATCATAAGTATCATTGTCCTTCAAAAAATATAAAAAGGTTGATGTGATGGCACACACCTTTAATTACAGCACTTGGGAGGCAGATCTCTATGAGTTCCAGGCCAGCCAGATCTACCATGTCTTTCGAAAAGAAAGAAAGAGAGGAGGAAGATGGAGGAAGGGAAGGAGGGAGAGAGGGATAAAGAAAAAGAAAGACTGCAAAAATAACCCAAACTAAAAATGACTAAGAGGCAGGACAAGTAAATGCAATAGCAGTCCTAAATTGAATCCTGTACTAGAAGAAAAAGGTGCTGCATAGGACTTTATCAAGTCTAGCGTCAAAACTGAAATAGAAATAGTAGATTAGATAATACTATCTTATCAGTGTTAAACTTACTGAATCGATAGCAGCACTGTGGTGATGTAAAAGAATACTCTTATTGTTAGGAAAGTCACAATTAAGTATTTGGGAGTAAAGGGCCATGGAGTCTGTAACTGATTTTCTAGTGATTCAGAAATAAATGTATGTGCTTATGCAGATAGTTATCTGGATTTTTAAAAAGCTAACATTTTACCATATTTCCCTTATCTTTTGCATTCTTAACCTTGTACATACATTTATTTCTGAACCACTAGAAAATCAGTTACAGACTCCATGGCCCTTTACTCCCAAATACTTAAGTGTGAGGGCCCCCCTGGCAGTAGGTTCAGGATCCATCCCTAGTGCATGAGCTGGCTTTTTGGAGCCCACTATCTATGGTGGGACACCTTGCTCAGCCTTGATGCAAGGGGAGGAGCTTATACCTGCCTCTACTGAATGGACCAGGCTCTGATGACTCCCGTGGGAGGCCTTACCTTGTTGGAGAAGGCAGGAGGGACAGGAGGAGGAAAGAGAAGAGGATCTGTGGTTGGTATGTAAAATGAATAAACAATTTCTTTAAAACTCCGGATAAAGGGTACATTGGCATTCTTTCTCCTGTTTTCCAGAGCCCAGAAAAGACATGGCTGTGACACAACAGTGGCATCTCATTCACGGTTTCACAGTAATGGCAGGGAGTGTTGTGAGCATTTCTACAAATATGAGTGTGTTGGAAGTTTGGATGGTGCAGATATGAAGAGGTTCCTATCTACTGAGCTCAAGACAAGTGCAAAGAAAACAAAAGAAAGTGTAAAACAGTTCTTCTGGAGCACTAGAAAGCAAAGCCAGTGCACAGCAGGATTGCTAGGCAATGCTCGGGACGCATGGAGGTTTGCTAAGGTTAAAACTGGCCCCAGATATTGCTGTTTAATTTTTAAACTTCTCACATGATTCTAACAGACAGACAGCTTTCAGAAGCACTGTGCCAAGGCGAAGTTTCTCTACCCCAGCACTATTGACATATGGGCAAGGGACATTCTTTATGGGGAGTAACCTGTGCATTATATGATGTTCAGCAGCAGCTATGGCCTCTACCTACTAGATGCCACTTAGGACAACAAAAATATCTCCAGACATTGCCAGAAATCACTCCATGTTGAATCAATATGCCAAGAGAGCAAAAGCCATAACTATAAATACATAAAGGCCAGGGATTGTTCTCTTTCCATCATGGGTTCCAGGGATTGAACTCAGGTCATCAGGCTTGCCCACCAAGCACCCTTGTTTACTGAGAAATCTTGCTTCTGCCAGGAGCGTTGTTAAGTACATGGGCTTCAGAATCAAAACCCAGATCTACTATTTGTCTTCTGTAGGACCATAGACAAGGTACTGAATTTCTCTGGGCCTCAGTTTTCTCTTCTGTAAAGTAATAAGATTCTTGCCTCAAGTGGCTGGGAGGATTAAATGAAGTCATACAAACAAAGCAGAAAGAGTGTGCCTACTGGGCAAGTAGCAGCTTCCAGCCATCATTGTTACTATTGCAGAGTCAGAAATGTAGTGGCTACCAGAAGGGTGTCTGCTAGTTAATGAACTGCTTCCCCTAGAGTGGTTCTCAATCTTCCTAATGCTGCAACACCTTAACACAGTTCTTCATGTTGTGGTGACCCCCAACCATAACATTATTTCGTTACTGCTTCATGACTGTAATTTGACTACTGTTATGAATCATAATATAAACATCTGATATACAGGATATCTGATATGCATCCCCCACAGGAATCGTGACCCTTAAGTTGAGAACCACTGCCCCAGAGTATACTCAACACTTAATCTAAAGAAAATTCCACACTAACCCTGCTCAGAAGGGTATAGCATATTGAGTTCCTCTTAGAATCCATATCTTCTTTCTTATAGATCCTAGGCATGATTCTAAACATTTGTGTTGTCATTCAGCATTCAACACATATTTTATGAGTACCTCCTATGACCCGTTAGTATTCTAGACCTTGACAACAGTGACAAAAATATACAAATTTCTTGCCCTTTTGAAACTTATATTTTATCAAGGGGAAAAGTGTAGAATCAGTAGACAAACTGATTTAATAATAGAGTTACAGGTAATAAATAGTGTTATCACTATGATCCAAAGTGGGATAAGGGCAGAGATCTCTGCAGAATTAGGTGAGACTGACGTTTAGAAGGAGGGTTTGAGAGGACTCTAGTGAAATCAGGAAACAAGCTACGGGACTATCTGGTAAAATGGTGCTCTAGGCAGGAAGCACAGCATGGGCAAAGGCTGGCAGGCAAATATGTGGTTTAGATGAGAAACAGTGTGGTGGCCAGTGTGCTAGCAGAAGTGTAAGAAGAGAATAGATAAAGGAGGCTACAGTGGGCACCTAGAGATTGATCTTAACTGTGGTAAGAAGTCATGAGAGAGTTTTGAGCTATGGAATTATAAGACTGCCTTTACTGACTAGTCTGTGGGGTCAAGAATGAACTCTGGTTTAGTCACATGATCTTTAGAGAAAGAAAAATGAGTAGTTGTCTCTGGATATCTCACTTTGTATCACAGCACGAGTTAATAGAAAAATGAATGTGCCTTGGATACAAACCAGAAGAATCCAGTGAACTAAAAAAAGAATTTAAATAATAAATTTAAATATTTTTTATTATTTTTTTTTGTTTGTGGTGTGTGTGATGTGTGTGTATGAGGGGGGAGAGTGGGGGGAGAAGAAGAAAGAGGAAAATGGAGAGGGGGGAAGAGGGAAAAGGAGGAAGAGGGAAGGAGGGAGGGAGGGAGGGAGGGAGTGAGGGAGGGAGGGAGTGAGGGAGGGAGGGAGGGAGGGAGAGAACCAGTGCATTCACATGTACCATGGCAGGCATGTGTAGGTCAGAGGATAACTGCCTGGAATGGGTTCTCTCCTTCCACTGTGGGTTCCAGGAACTGGATTCACATCATCAGACTTGCATGGCAATTACCTTTACTTGCTGAGAAATCTCGCTGGCCCCCAATAAAGCAGTACTTCACAAACTGTGCCAGGAAATTATATGAGAGCATGATCAAACCAACTTAGAAGATCACAATCATGTTGAAATGATAGAGGACAGATGGGAGAGAATGGAAAATAATCAGAATATAATGCATACACTTTGAAAGATTTTGTTTCAATTATATACAGATATACTTGAACAGGAGTTGAATATAAAATACATTTTCACTGAAAATAGTGGCTAGGGAAGTTTGAAAAATACCACAAAGCTATTGTGTTCATACACATATACGGTTAAAACAGCCCTTTACTTCCTCCCTCCCACACTGTCCCCAGTATACATCCATGAGAACTTTATTAAAATTCTCCATGGGTGAGTTCTTCATAATCTGTCTAAATAAAGTCATTTGCTTTAATTCTATATGAACTTCTCCAAGAAAATCAATATTGAACCCACAAAGCCAGAAAGACGAACTGGTCACAAACCTGTTAGGTTTTCAGTGAATAAAATAATTCCAATCACACAATAAAATTTCAAATTAAACTTCAGACTTTAAACAAGCTAAAAGTGTTAAGGAATGTTTCAAAGATAAGAGTAGTCACTGGAACTTTACAACAAAATAGAACTTTTAGAAGACTTCCTACTCAAGTCAGACACTGCTACTCAACGTTATTCTAGAAGGAAGCCAGGCCACTAAGACAAAATAGAATGAGGTAAAAATATTGGGAGTGGATCCCCTAATTATTGCCATTCAAAGACAATTTGATGGTGTACCTTGAAAAGTCTAGAAAAAGCAACTGAAAAACTATCAAATGATTACATTTCAGCAAGATGGCTTGAATGTAAGAAAAATCCCTATAACAATTAAATAGCTTTCTTACTCAACAGCGTAGAAATTAGAAGATGAAACAAGGCTGGAGGAGAGCACAGGCACAATTCCTAAAAGCAACAGATATTACATACCAAAAAGCAATCTAGAAATTGACCTTTAAAATGTTCAAGACAGTTAAGGCTATTGTGCAGTTAGTAGAGTGTTTGCATAGCATGTGAGAACCTGGGTTCTGTTCTTAGCACCATTATAAGGTCAGTTTAGTGACTTATGCTTGTAATCTCGGCACTTGGGAGGTGGAGGCACTGATATCAGAACTTCAAGATCATACACAGCTACATACTGAGTTCAAGTTTGAAGCTAGTCTTGGATACATGAGACTCGGTCTCATAAAAAAAATTAAAAGGCCTACAGTATAGTATTAGTATAAGAGAGTCACATCAATAAATGGAACACAATAGAGAAATTAAAATAAATACACATATGTAGTCCATTTCTAACAAAGGAGTCAAGAAGGTATCACGGAGAGGGAGGAGAGTCTTTTTAACTAATGATGTTTTAACTGGATATTTATATGTAAAAAGCAAACCTTAACTATCATTTTATATAAAATTAGCAATGAAGTCATACACGTGTGTGTGTGTGTGTGTGTGTGTGTGTGTTAAGGTAATGACTAGAAAAGATACAGTGGTGTACTCAAAGCATAACGTAAATAAAATAAGATGACGTGACCCAGCTGTTTCTCTGAAAGGCAAAACCAAACCAAACCAGGGGCAACAGCAAGCCCATATAATTAGTAACGGCTTGAGATAGTGGTGCCTTCAATGTATAATTAAAAAACAAACATGAGCAAAACCATTTACAAATAAAATAAACCAATAATACCAAGCACCGCCAAGCACCTGGACTTCTCATTCATCAATGGCAGGAAGGAAAACAGAACAACACAAGTTGAGGGTGGAAGTGAGTGGCAGAGCACTCACTTAGCATGGGTGAGGCCCTGAGTCCAGTTCCAAGTACTACAAAACAAACGAACAAACAAACAAACAAACAAAATGCTATAACCAGTCTGGAAAAGTCAGACAGGTTCTTAAAGTTAGCTTCCCATTCAAAACAGCAACCTTACTTTTAAATATTAAACCAAGTGAAACGAAAATGTATACTCACACAAAATGCTATCTATGAATGTTTATATTGGCTTTATTCATAACCATTAAGAGTTGATGAGTGGATAAGGTATGGAATACTAGTCAGCAATAGAAAGAACAAGTAATGGGAATACTCACTAATATAGATAAAACCTCAAATGTATTGCCTTAGGTAACAGAAGTTAGACTCAGAAGGCTATATAGTATATGATTTCATTCATGGACCAGTATGGAAGACAAAATTATAGGGACTGAAAGTTGTGGGAGAGATTGAATACAAAGAATCTATAGGGAAGTTTCAGGGCTAATGGAGTTCTATATTTAGGTGGTAGTTACATGACTCTATGTGTTTTTAGAATTTTACACTAAAAAGATTTTTT
>CABHPH010146658.1:21135-31468 GCA_902168325.1 Peromyscus nudipes | reverse complement strand
AAAAAAAAAAAAAAAAAAAAAAAAAAAGAAGTGACTAGGAAGGTCTCTTAGGTTGTTTAGTAGGAACAAGTTTCCCTGGGAAGGTGTGATTTGAGCCCAAACCTGAACTACTAACACAAAGACCACTCACAAGCTAGAAGTAGCAAGAGTTAAAGCTGGAATAAGCTTGGCATGTTTAAGGGCTGGTCCTAACACCAAAAAGATATTGGCACAAGAAGGTAGAGCAGTAGACTAGGGCCCATTTTGTAATGCATCAGTCAAGAATGGGGCAAATAACAGAAGCATAATTCAAGCTGACTTAAGTAGCAAGTAAACCAACTCATTCGAGTAACTGGACAGCCAGAGGATGGACAGCCTAAAGGATCGACTAAGTCTAGGTACTCCAAATTCATCTCCCAAAAGCTGTTTTGCCTTTGGCCTCTTGAGGGTATCAGCTTCACCTTCAGGGCTGGGATGAAATATGTGAAGCAAAGAGACTACACTATCCTGTGTAGATTTTTTTTTTCTTACACTTTCCAGAAGCAACATTCCCATGGTGCTACCTCTTCTAAAACCAGAGGAAGACGGGAATATCCTCAACCCAGTTGCATCTATTAGAGAAGAAAGTTGGCTCAGCTTCTTTGAGGCAAGGTGAGCTTAGGTGAGGGATAACTGACTAAGCAAGTTAGGATTCTTTTAAGAAGAAGGAAGGGGGATAAAATTAGATGATGTGGAATGATAGGAGGCAAACAAAGAGATATATGAATCATGACAGATGATATAAAACTATTTTTCATTTCAAGGAGGTTATTTTTCTAGTTTGAATTTCATCTTTTTTTTCTTTTTGTGGTGGGTAAGTGAATTAAAATGTAATTGATAGTGAATTGATAGTATTGACCAATTCAGAATGGCCATGCTAACTACACAGAGGTTCACTGAGATCTAAAGAGTTTGAGACTGGCCATATGTTTGAGTAGCTTCCTTAACCTAGCTGTGCCATGCTTTTGTTTGTGAATTAACTAGAATAGAGTGACTTTAAAAGAAAGAAGAGGAGGAAGCGGGCAAGGCAGGCTGTAACTGTGTGGCCACACAAGAAGTTTCAACTTGCTTAGTACATGGGAAGCCAGTGGGTAATTTTTAGACAATAAAGTATAATCTGGTTTATACTTTAAATTAGTTTTAATGTTTAGGTGATTAATTTAGCAAGGAAAAGAAGTGTATGTGTGAGAAACAGGAAACCACTTCAAAGCCTGGGCACACAGGATGTACAGAGAAGTAAACGTTTCCAAACGACAGTGGCGTAACTTGTGCTGGAGTCAATGAGGCGCCGGGAGTCAGAGAAGGTGAAGAGAAAAAGATGGCACCGACTTTGGCTTAGATGCCGGGGTGGATGATGGAAGAATCTACAGAGATAATGCAGTACCGAGGAGGAACAGGTTCTGCCAGGGTACTCTGTGAGGCCTTTACCCACCAACCCCACAGTTCCCCAGAGTTTTCTTGAGTGCGAGCAGCAGGAAATATTAGATAGAAGGATTTAGATTGTGGAGATAAACAGATAGAAAATACAGGATAGCCTTGAGAGGGCCTGGAACCTATTCCAATGGGCCCTGACTGTCTCTGTCCTAAGGCATTTATAAAAAACCGCCAATGGGTAGAACAAAAGACCTCCCCCCAGCACAGCCAAGTGCAGACCATCTCAGACACCTACACTCAGGCCCGTGGTCCAATCATCATCTTTATACAGACCAGCTGGGTAAAGCCACAAGGAACCTAAAAATGGGCTCCCACAGTACTCGGGTTTTGTGTTAGGACAGATACCAACTGGACATCACATGAAGAAACCGAAGAGACTGAGTAGAGTCTAAAGTTTAATGGAGATACTTAAACTAAACATAGAAATTTGGCACCTCCACCACGATAAAGAGGTGATATGTAAAGCTACTAGACATGAAGAGAGTCGTTTTTCAGGAAAAACAATAGCTGAAGTAGCAGAGAGAAGAGTTCCATGACAGGTCAATCCTTAAGGGACAGGTTAACAAAAAGAAAAAAGGGGATCCCCTAAAGGAGACCAAAAAGAGTGGTGGGGGGGGTGCTAGAAGGAAAGTCAACAAACTGCACACTGTGAAAGCTAAGCAAAGCTGCAGATGTTTTTAGGCAGTAGTAGCCCCTTGGATGAGGGGCATCTGAATTGTTGAGAAATATAAAAACTGAAACGGCACCATTAGATTTGACAAGCACCGGTTTCAAAGATGGGAACGGTCAGAAACACAACTGAAGTAGATTCAGGAGAGAAGGGAAACCTAGGAGATAGAGAGAGCCATTCAGATAAGAACTTCAAAATCTAGGAGTAGCAGAGAAATTACTATGAGTGAAACTCTTTACAAGACAACAATAATATGTGCTTTCTAGGTGAGAGTTGTATTCTTTCGAAGATGTTCATCTTTAGAAAGAGAAACAACTTCCCGTGATTCTTGTTTAAAATTATGTCAGTGTTCCAGGTGTTCTGACCTCTACAGATCTCTTTTCTCTGTGTGCTCACTTTCTTATGAGGACATTTGGCAATTGAGATATTCCACTGAAGGCTTACAGGCTCATAGAAACTTCTTGATACTCTAGGCAGGAGAAGCTAGAAGCTTGGGCTACAACCTAGTGCTGGACATAGACAGAAGAGAATGTGTTGAGCTGAACTGACTTAATTTATTGCTGAGTGAGGGGTTGGAAGTTGGGGAATGTAAGGAGGAAATACGACACTGTTGGGGTTTGACTGTTCATACATATTATTTTAGCTGCTCTTCAGTAATATTAGCTGCAACCAGGAAATACAGATACCATTTGCTGCATATCCTAAATTTAAATTATAGAGATCCTAAATCATCCTTTACTCTCTCTAACCAAAGGTATCTTTGTATGTCTTTTAAGCTTGCATCCACCAGGAAGTCCAGCAGGATACAAGTTCCGCAGGCGTTCCCCCCATATACGCACACACACACTCTCCCTGTTCCCCTTCACCTTCTGGCCGCAGTACAATGAAAACTCTGTTCGGAGCTTGGCTAGCCGCTGCTTTTCCCACATTGAACCAGGGAACATTTAAAGCTATATTCTGTTCTTGTCCTGCCAAAAGCCTATGGGCAAGGTGCCCCTTTGGGCTGACACAAAGACGCACTGTGCCAGGCCTCAATGGCCAGAGAAGCCAGGCCCATATGGATTATCAATAAGGCTCTTGATTCTGCTCATAACATATCATCAACAAATTAAATGTAATTCAAACAAGGAAAACAAAACTCATGTTCTCCATTTTAACACTTCATCTGCCTTATAGCTGCAAAAATATACAACCACTTTTCTACTTAATATACTCCTTCCAGGAAGAAAATGGCCTGAAAAGAAAAAAAAATATGTCCAGTATAATTTCACATTTAAATAATAGTTTGTGGTCTGATTAACTATTTCAATTTTAATTAATTGTTAATATAAAGTTAGATTTGTATTTAAGGCACAATACCATAAAGGATGCCAGAAGGTACAAAAGGGGAAAAGCAAAGATTTAAAAAAAAAAAAAAAAAAAAAGCAATAGCATCAGGCCAAGATCCATGCTCACAGTGACCATGGCATTACCTACCGCTCACTTTAGGCAGAATTTCCATTTTCTACTACAAGATCTTATGACTGTCACTTCCCTATTAGCCATAAAGCAGATTTTCAATAATTCCTTTCTGAAATTAGCATTCAGAAAATAATGAATAAATGAGTGAATGAATGTAAAATAGTTTAAATGTTTGAGAGAGGCTTTATTAAAGCTTTCTGTCATTTTGCTACAAGTGTGACACATATAGAAAATGTTCCCATGGGGACTAGAGAGATGGCTCAGGGGTTGAGGGCACTGGATGCTCTGCTAGAGGACCCAGGTTCGATTCCCAGCATGCACGTGGCTGCTCACAACCATCTGTAACTCCAGTCCCTGGGGATCCAACCCCCTCTTCTGGCCAGCTCAGGCACCAGACCTAGACATGGTGCACAGATATACATGCAGGTAAGACAGACATGCTGGCAAAACATCCATACACATAAAATAGAACCTTTCCACTACGGTGTTTTCTTTACAAGTAGTAATAAACAGTACCAGACAGATATTAATTTTAAAAGAGGGTATTAGAACAAAAGGTCGGATAGTCATTGTATTATAAATTTTGATTGATGGTCTGTTGTGTGTAGGGCCAGAAAGAATGAAATATGGTTCTTTCAACAGGCTGAAATAAAATTTAGAGGGGTGAGAATACAAGCACATGCAGATTAAACAATGCAACAACACTCATGCTCTCAATGAACGGCATGGATCTTAATTTTATTCATTCACAGTATCAGAATCAGCATGTGCCTGGATTTCTGCCGAGCACTTTCATTCCATTTCCCCAATTATTAACTCTCCTCCATAATTGAGAATTTTCTCTGATCTTTCCATTCTATAAAAAGCAAAATAAATAATAGAAGGTAAGCAAAGACCTAAAACCAAGAATGTGCTATACAGCAACTAAATTCCTTGGTCTGGGTCTAAGGATACTTCTAGAGAAACAGAGAAGAGCAACTCGGGATCTGTGTTAATCTACTCGCTCCCTTTGTGCTTGCTAGGTACTCAGTAAATATACTTTGGACCAACATGCTCCACTGGTCTGTGTCTATATCCCAAACAAAGTGCTCCAGCCTAAAAGGACTTAATTAAAACCATAAACCACATGGCCTCGAGACTCATTCCCAGCAGCTCCCATTCCACAACTGCTGCAGTAAAGGGCTGAAGTGGAATGGTCACACCACAGTGGGAGTCTGTCTGAGTTCTATTTCATTGGGGTCCATTTCATGGACTCTGGTTCTTAATTGTCCACAAAGCCTTCTTCCAGCTGCAAGCAGACCTGGCCTCTGGCATCTCTGCAACCTCAAGTATTGTCCTCCCTATCATCCCCTCTGCTCCTGCCACACAATCCTCTGCTACTCCCCAAATGTATTTCAGGACCTATATATTTGTGCTTTGGCCTGAAATGTTGTTTCACAAAATATATGTGGCTCATTACCAGACTATGGTCTACAGTGGGAATTTTTTTGTCTATGTGTTACTATTCTGAACTCCAACCTGGAATTATATTACCTACCTGTTTGCTTCTCTCCTTAACCTCCCCACCACACATGCACTGAAGCATGGGGTCCAAGGCAGCTGAATTCCATCTGCTCTCCACCACGGTATCCCCAGCA
Source organism: Peromyscus nudipes (assembly GCA_902168325.1). NCBI lineage: Eukaryota > Metazoa > Chordata > Mammalia > Rodentia > Cricetidae > Peromyscus > Peromyscus nudipes. The sequence continues at coordinate 26,248 of CABHPH010146658.1, read as the reverse complement.
TCTGGGGGCAGAGGCCAACACACTGTGCCCCCACACAGCAATTCTAACTCCAAAGCACTTTCTCTAGCTCAGAAATATCTATTTCCCAAGGGAACAGGAGCTTGTTCAAAAACCTTCTTGGTAGAAATTGACAAGCAGAGCTGAGAAACCAGAGGCAGAGTGGCAGCAACCCAGACCAACCTGTTTATGAAAGACGGCTGTACCTAGAGGGGGAAAGACACACCTTAAAACCTCTGCCAAAGTATGTCCTTTCTTAAGACACCCTTGACAAGCTGGGCTTCTGCGTGTCTCTGAGTCCGAACAAGAAGATCCACTAATTTGTCAATCATTTCCCAGGACTGAGAGTTGCCACTGTAAACAAACAGGAATCCGGCACCTCAGTGTCTTAAGACCGCTGCGCTAAGGAAAATACATCCATCGCCAACAAAAATGGGAGTCAAGAGAGTTAAGCCGTCCAGTTTTGCTATTTCCTCCCTTCACTTTGAAAGCCTGAGATATTAACATAGGATGAAACATCATGAAGGCGGGTTGAAGTCTGCTCACTTTGCCCCAGATTTTGACTGTTCGTGGCCCAAATCTGTTACAAGATCTAATGATAAACTTTATATAATTCCTTTTTTGTGTAGGTTGCAACTTCAGAGACCGTAAACTAGATGGTAAATTCAGAAACCTAACGAAGTCATAATACCTTGCCGTGTGTCCTGAAACTGAGACACTCGATAAATTTGTAACTGTGTACTAGACACTCACACGATTTAAAGAGGTGCACAGGGGGAAGTGAGGATGAGACACGTGAGCACAGTCCTGACCTTCAGTCTGCGGGGGGTATTTTTATTGGACAAGTCTGAGAACTAAGGTATAAGAAATAGCAAAAGCCATAGCCCAGATCATTTTTGTCAGTGTTGGGGAAATACAAAGAGTGAAGAGATTATATTCCAACTGAAACAAATAAACAGTTCTTCTTAGGGGAAGCTATCCACGCTGATATTGAAAGGCAGGTGGGATTTGCACAGCCTGCAACACCAGTGGGCCCTACCGTGCATCCATTTCCAATTTTCATGGTGTAAATATTCCCACTCCGGATAACGTCAAGTTAAAGACATGATGTCACTGAACGCGGAGCTGGGGAGAGCCACTCTCCATGAGTCACCCACTTAATTAACTGAGGTTTCCGCTTAATTAAATCAGCCTTTCTCTGCCGTTTTTCAGTGGATGAGTTAACGTGTATTAAAAGTACCTCAAACAACATTACAAAGAAGGAACACTTGGGTCCTCCCCACACTTCAGTCTGACTTTGTAATATGCTCTCGGGTTGTTTTTCTACTGCTCTTTCACTGTCTTTCCAGGGGTTGATCTTGACCCGGCGCCAACTTGTGATTCCGGCTGTTGCTTTTAGCATGGCTGGGATTGATCTGGGTTCCTGCTATTGCATGGCATACCTCATAGCTTGTTGCTTTGTGGCCTGGGGTTCACACCCCTGCTGATGTTCATAATGAAAAGCAGCTTCGGAGGTGGGACAGCTGGGTAGGATGCTTCCCAAGTCTTGTTAGTCACGGGAAGAGAAAGCTCAGGAAATGGCAAGGGGGCTTTTCACAAGGAAAATGAACGCTGGGTCTCAGCTGGCCCACGGCTCCCTTCTGCAAAGTGTCCTTGAAATTTCTCTGATTGTAAGGTGGTTCCTCTTCATTTTCCTTGTGGAAAACACACACACCACCACCACCACCACCACCACCACCACCACCACCACCACCACCACCACCACCACCACCACCACCACTACCACCGTGCTTTTCAAAATTAACTATACTTTATAATGCAACAAACTGTAGTTGAAAAATCAGATTCTGGTATCTGTCTTTAATTGCAAGCAGATGTCCTTGGTTTATGCAGAAGCTGTACTAGGAGGGTATTTGTGAACTCCCCAAGCAGAGCGCTGAAGACAGGAAAAGGGAAAGTCAAAGCTTGAAGTTAGACAGGAAACTTCCCCATCAGTCCCTCTATGCCAGAGATAAATCCCTGGAGAATGAAGGTCTGGATTTTGGTTACCTGCTGGCCTAGCTCCTCACAGAATACACACAAAACAAAGAGACTGCTGCAGATGTATGCAAGTCTAGGCTTCTTTTCACTACTCTAGTTTCTCTCCAAATGTCTTACATAGTATCTGGCTATCTAGTAGCTTTTTGGGGATATGAAAAATGGGCTGGAAACTACAATGTTGCTTCAAGCCTGCCTCTTGGGTTTGTTTAACTCTCTGTCTCATATAGTGGGGCCTGTGGTTTACTGTCCCAGTACAGAAGAGACATGCAGCTTCATGGAGATGCGGAGATGTAATACCGTCCTTGTAAAAGGCTCAGAGACTTTTGTTCAGATTACATGGACTTCTTCAGAGCTGCCAACAATCCTAATGAATACATACAAGATAATGCACTTTAATTCAGAGAAACTATGGGTGGGAATTCAATTAATTTAATGAGTCACAAAAGGGAAGAAATTCTAGCTTAAACCATGAAGGGGTTTGGAGTGCCAAGGGACCAAAAGGGCAATTGTAGCCATAGAATCCACCTGGTACCAACTGCTGACAGTGGTAGGGAAGAGGCCTGGCTCAGAGGGTGCCACACATCTTACCTGGTTCCTCATACACCAACTCCTGGAGGGCATTTCTGCCCAAACCTTCATCAACCTGGTCCTACCAATATGTTTTCTAGAATGTCTGAAGCATTCATATAAGTCACTCTACTAATTCATCAAATTCCTTCTAATGAGCACAGGGTAGGGTGTATTATGGGGCAACCTGAAAAGTGGACCCAGGGGATGCACTTGAAGAGTTTCCCATATGCTTCTTGTCACAAGATTTCACTGAAATGGAGAGGAAGGAAGGAAATGATAAACATATGCATAGGACTTTGTGATATCCACACCCACCAGTGCCTCAGGGATTCTTTAAGTCAAGGCCTTGGAGTATAGATGTAATAAATGCCATAGACATCTTGATGGCTTGGCAAGTTTGAGAAACAGTGAAGTAAGTGAAATTAGAGTGTGGCTCCCATTCACATATAAACGCTAATCTAAAATTGCTAGGTAGCCTAAGACCAGCTTTTTAACTTCCTGAGTTAAAATAACTCAGAGATCAAATCCCTCACTGACCATGTGTAACTTATAATAATAACTATCCAGAGGGTTGTTGTGAGAATTAAGTGGGAAAAAACATAAAAAAAAAAAAAAACAATGCCTGGTGTGGTGCCTAAGTGCATTTTAAGCATATTATAAATTCAGGGTTTAAACAGTGCATTGCACTTTTAATATTCCCATCACAACAACCCTTTGGGGGCTGCAGAGTGGTCTGAGTCATTGTCCAGACAGTGAATTTGATATTGAGCCTTTGCAAGTGTAAACTGGAAGGAGAAAAGTACTCATTGGCAATGGAGATTATAATTTGACAACGAATAAAAGGAAAGCAGGCGTGTGTCTGAAGGATTTCTGAGGTCGAGATCTAAGAAGAAAAGTTTTATAGACTATTTTCAAGAATAAATAGGCTTCATCAAAACAAAGTCCTCAACACATTTGAAAGTTTCCAAATAGAGATTCTGCTTCTAGAATGTTTGATTCCCTTTGGCCCCACACAAACACTGAAAACATTGGTAGTTTTGCAAATCACAATGCTCTACTAAGGACCATCTCCTGTGCTCCTAACAGCTCATAAAAATTAAAGCAATCATACTTGCCCTGGGGAATGTATTGTGTACCCTTGAACACAAGCAAATAAGCCATGGCAGCAAGGGATGGAAGCACAGTATCCACAGCTGCTGGGTGGAGGGCGATTAAGCTGCCCCAGGGAGGAAACAAACCCTCTCAAAGGACATCTTGAGATGAGCATTTCACGACAGTTACGGCATCATCATTATCGTTGTCATTAACATTTATTAACAGTAATGCAGTAGTCCTCATTACCCAGCACTTACTTTGTGGTAGGTACTCTGTGTCCCGCTTTGCATGCCTTCCAGCGTTGTGTAAAAGGGTTAGCATACGAAGTACTGTGTTCTCCTGACTTGTGTCTCCACCATTCCTTAGGGACTGGTTGTAACTGCCGTTCTTACACAGTGGTGAATTACAATATTGGCCAGAACATTAATCCCCCCACTTTTGTTCCCTTAATACTACTAGAATTGGAGAACTAGGATTGAGTGTGTTTAGTCTCAGATTGAATTGCTTGCATTTCTATCCTATATTCCACTGAAAGTGCATCCCCAGAGTCCTTTGGGGAAGGAAAAATCTACTAACTGCATGTAGCCTTGTAGGAATACCTAAGCAGAGTGCTCAGGCCTGTGTCTGCATACTGTCCTGAATGAAATGCTATAACTCCCCAAATCCTAATAGAAAGGCAATGCCGAGTTATCCGTGGGAAAGGCATGCCCCACTGTGAAGCCAGTGCCTACTAATAAGAATGACAACAACAAGAACAGGAAGACTAATATTTAGTAGTTACTTGAAGAAAATTATTCGTATGTAGGTGCTGGTTTAACCCCTTACATGTAAACAGACAGACCCTTGTTTTGCACACAGTGTATGACTGAGGTCCAGATACATGCTTCATGTGGTAAGTACAAGCAGATAAAGTACAGCAGAGGTTATGCTGCAATTGATCTCCTGGTAGGAACCTGTTCTTGAACAAGTCCAGCAGGAGGCGCTGCACCTCAAAACTCCCTAGTGTTTGCATAATCAAAATGTCTTTCAGTGAGATCCTTCCCAAGGTGTACTGATTTCATCCCCAACCCAACATATCCCAACTCACGTATTCAACCCACAGCCAGCGCATCACACTTCTGTATCCATAGGTCATGTCAACTCATGTATTCAACCCACAGCCAGCACATCACAGTTCTGTATCTATAGGTCATGTCAGCTCGCATATTCAATCCACAGCCAGTGCATCACAGTTCTGTCTCCACAGGTCATGTCTTGAAGTAGTGTTCTTGACTCATTGGCATTTGCCTTTCTTCACCATTGCTTATTGTCCTAAACCTGTCACTGTCTCACAGAGTCATTTCCCCCAAGAAGCTTCTTGTCAAAGTACTGTATTGCTCCCCCAGTCCTTGGCCACTCCTTTTACAGATTG
>CABHPH010146658.1:0-21035 GCA_902168325.1 Peromyscus nudipes | reverse complement strand
AAACAAACAAACAAACAAACAAACAAAGAAAAAAAGGAGAGAAAAGGACGACAGCCATGGGCTTGCTGAGGCCAGAGGCTGTAGTTGGCTCCTTCATTTTAAAAATCCCAGCATCTAAAGGTCCCTATAAAATGTTTATTGATCCCTTTGGGTTAGATAATAAATGGGATCCCTGAAGATCATAACCGAAACCACTGTGTGGTGGCCTCATTAATCGTTAGGGCTGTCGGAGTTGTGGTCTCTGTTTATGCTCTTCCCTTACTGGTCAGAACTTGGGGACACTGGGTACATGACCCTGACACTAATTAAAATCGATGCGTGCGCGTGACACTTCCATTTCCTAAGGCAGCATGTTGTGCGTTACGTTTGTAACCAGCATCTGCTTGGCACTGGCTTAAGTCTGTGGTCTTTCCACTAGAATGTCACTTGTTCTTTTTATGTCTTGATTCATTGCGTGTTATAGAGTGTGTTGGCTGAGTAAGGCTTTTGTTTGATGAAAATGTCACTAAATGTGCCACAGAGGGGGAAACACCAGATGTCTCTACGAGGAGTCAGGGAGTCCAAGGCTCCTCAAGATTTTCCAGAACAGCGGTTTGGCTCAGACTCTACTTGTGGTCTCAGAACTGACCTGCACATTCCATTCCAGCCATCATTCTTGGAAATCTTGTCAACATTGCTGCTAACCTAAGAGCTCGACACTGGTGTCCCTTTCCTTAATTTCAAATTGAAAATTGAGACAAATGCTGAATAATTCCATAGGCGATCTCTCCCTCTATATATATATATATAGAGAGAGAGAGAGAGAGAAATATATATATATATTTCTTTTCTCTCTTATTAACTTAATATATTCCCCCTTTAAGCTATCTAAACTCAAATAGTGAATAATTGTCAATAAAACAGGTAACTTATATTTGGAGAACATATACATTTATTTATCTTATTTATTTATTTAGTGGAATGCAGTAAAAGGAGAGTTAATCAATGTGGCCACATTGATAAGAGGGGTATAGAGATTCAAATAACCCCCAAGTCCATCTTTGAGGGTTCTGAAGTGAGATTAGGTTTAAAATAGAAGACCAAAGGTCTAAAAAGTCCCGGCCAAGGTGTTGTCCCAGCCTAGGCTTCATGATGAGACCCTGTCTCAAACTAACAAAATGAAGTTGCTTGTGCTAGCCCTTTCAAAAGTAATGAAAAGCCAAAGGTTATGAAAAATGGTTCTTCTGCATGGATTCCTGGCACTAACTAAATGTGTTCTCTCTTTGGTTCCTACATGCTGTTTATTATATTTGTTTCAGATATATAAATTATTTAAATATGATTAAAATAATATTTTGGAGGATGGCTCAGCAGTTAAGAGCACGTGTTATTCTTGTAGAGCACCAGGGTTAAGTTCCCAGCCCCCACATGGGTCACAGCCATCCACAACTCCAGATCCAGAGGATCTGACACCCTCTTCTGACCTCTGTGGGCTCCAGGCACACATGTGGTGCACATTATATATACGTGTAAGCAAATCTAAAAATTTTTTGTAATAATATTTTTATGCTCAGTTTGAGGTGACAGATAATGAAACAAAATGTACTGGTTTAAGACGAGGAATTGGTGACGGTAGTGAGACTAGCCCAAAATATTATTGAGACTATTAATGCAAATAATAAATACTTCAGTTATGAAGGCAGCAACAAGACTTAATGATATTGTCATAAAAGACAACTTTTGCTTGCTGCTCATATTAAAAATTGATGCTTAGTACATTGTGTATTCTGGGAAATATCTATCGCCTGCTTTTATTTTAATTATTTGTCACAATCAGTTATGGGAGTAAATAAGCTTCAATAAATGAAAAAAATGTAAAATTTCAAGAGTAAATAGAAATTTTGAAAACCAATAGACATGCAATTTAAAATATTATACTAACAGTTTAAAATTGATTAATTAACCAGAACAATCCAAATCTTTCTTTTTAGTATTTTCAGTGATCATGCCCAGATACCCCCCAAAATTCTACTCATATTAGAATCCTGTGTTTGATGGAAAGCCTTAACTCTGTCTCCTAGATTTTACATTATTTTTAATAGACACAATGGCTGCTTCTTACCAGCCAGGTAATGAGGAAGAGGTCATGAAAACATTCATCAGAAAGTACCTCAAGAAGCAGGTGAACTAAACTCACCCGGTCTGAAATTAGGAGAGATGAGAGTGGACCGGCTCATTGCCTGCTTCATCTTTGTTTCTTCTTCTTTCCTGTTATGAGAGACAATGTTCTCAGTGTGTGGCCTTCTGTTAAGCACTAAGACAATATTTTCAGTTGTCTGAGAGGATACAGGAAAAGCAAACACAATATGTCTGACTACACTCTTGAAAACAGAATACTTTGGTGCCCTTGGTCACTAAAGCATTATGTGTGAGAATACACTTGGCTAATACTTAGGGGAGAGGGACCATCCTATACCACAATTCAATTCTTACGCCGCCTACCTGAAGGTACTGTCTCCCACATCAGATAACAAATGAGTGTACTATACTATACTTCTGAAAGAGTTCTTAGCTAGAAATTATAAATATGCTATAGTTTTGAAAGACTTTTCAGCTAAAAAGTATAGTTCTCCTTTATTAGATTTGAAGAATTTGCTGCACTTTGTCACAGAACTCAAAGAAGCATTAATTAATGATTTTAGTTTATTGCAGAGGGCACCACAAAGGATACAGATGATGAGGTGTTGTATTAATAAGCTTCTGCTACTGTAACAAATATCTGAAACAATCAACTTATAAAGAGAAAAAGTTTTACTTTGACTCACAGGTATGGAGTTTTCAGACTGTGATTAGTCAGTCCCTGCTGCTTTGGAGCCCATGAAATGGAGGGTGCTTTAGCAGCAGCAAATGGAGAAACCACTTTACCTCAGGGCTGGGAAAGGGCTGAGGGTCCAGCATCCATTCTAAAACCACTCTTCCCCACTTAATGGGAAGACCTCCCAACTCACCCTCATCTCTTGAATTCCCACCACCTCCAAGAAGTGTCTAGTTGAGGAGCAAAGCTTTAACACGTGGGCCCTTGGAGGATAATTCACATCCAAACCATAGCATATGAAGAACACGAGATAGGGCTGAGGAAGCACTGTGCCCTCTAAGCACCTCCAGGTTGTTGACTAACTGAAGCCCCCTGAACTCAAAACTTTACGTTTTCTGTGAATGCTGCATTCTTTGACTACATTTATTAAACCACTGCCCATTGATGACAAACAACCATAGTCCCTTCCTTCTTCCAAGAGGCTTTGGATAACACTTGGGGGGAAACATGCCAGTTCTGTAATCACGCGTTGATTCTTCCTGTGCCAGCTTCCACACTAAGGGAGGAAGTCCCCAGCCACCAGTCAACCCATTAACCTATAAAAAGGCTCATCACTGAGTATTACAAATATTTTTAAGAATTTTTATGTTAAAGTACAGGAGGAAGACTAAATGTTGGTTTAGCCGTATCATGTGTAGCTTCCCTGGCTTTCACTTAAATCTCAGTGTTTAGTGTGTCCTGATGGTAACGAGAGATGATCGAGCCAGTCCTATTATGATATTTTCCACCAAGACCAGACAGCAGTTTAGTCCTTTTGTAGCTGGGGCATTTGCAAAGCAACCCAACTGGAAAGGCAGCCTTACTTTCCATTTTTGCTACTTTCCATGCCTCCTGCTCCTAGCTGCGTTATAATGACTGACTTACTGCCCACTTTTTCCATCAAAAAACTCGTGTCTTCCTTTTACAACTTTGCACTTCCCCTTACTCTTTCCCCATGCCTAGGAATGTTCACGCTTATATTGTTTCCAAAAATAAACTTTTTTTTTTTTACTAATCTCGGGTCTTTGTAATTTTAAAAAAATAAAAATAAGCTTGTGTTTCCCCGTCATATGCACAAGGGAAAGTTGAGTTTGGACTCAAGTGGTAGATGGTGGAATTTTTTTCATTGCTCTCTATTGTGTCTGGGCACGAGACCAGAAGTAATGGCAACCAAAAGGCTTCCATTTGCTCTGTCTTTACAAGCTCCTTTTAGTGCACAGATACAATTTTAATTTTAACGGGAGTCTTTGCATGGGAGCTGGTTATCCAAAAATGATGCTGTAACAGGGTCACAGCAGATGGTGTTTCTACGGGCTTGACTAACGATTTTCTTCTCTTTCTTTTCCAGTTACACCAGCTACTCTTGGCAGAGCTTCCCCAATTCTGCAAAGAATTAATCCAAGCCTGGAGACAAGTAAGAATTTCTGTCGTTTTACTAACTCGCACTGATGGTTTCCATGTGTTAGCATAATTCAAGCTACTATCCTTTCTCTATTTGCGATACAGGTAACAGGAAAAGTGACAGAATTATAATTTTATAGGCAAAAAGTGTGTTTCAGGATTTACTTTTCAATATCTCTATAGAGCTCTTTCTTCATTTTTCTGTTTGGTTTATGTTTGCAGGTTAAGTGTGGCCAAGCTTACAGAGAGAAAGGGATTTGTTGTGGATCAACAGTAATTTGTTAATTTAGAGAGTTGCCTTGTTTTACAAATCATGTTTTAACATTATTATTGTTATTTGGAAGTATCATGTAATGCTTGCATTGGCAAAAAATAGAATTTGTCTCTCCAACCAAATTTCCTTATACCTCAAAGTACTGCCTTCATATGAGCTCCCTATTCTCTGTTAAATGTCACCACACACACACACACACACACACACACACACATTCTTGTCCTTTGATCATCTCCTCTTTATCCATAAGCTTGAACTCAATCTTCAGCTCTTGGAAAAGGTTCCACAAATCTTCTTCTAGGCCCAGTTTTCCTGTCTTCTGTTCTACCATGGAACTTTGTCCATTGTTCTGTGATACCATTTACTTCCTGGAATTTTGAGTATTTGCTCATTTGTGTGTATCTGTGGTCACTTTCATCAGTGGTATAGCCACTGGTAAGTTGTGGGTGGGTGCTGGGATCCCAAGTCTTCAACCCCAATCCTGCCCTTTTAGTGTGTACATTAGCATAGTATACAAAATTCAATAGATTGTATGTGCTACACAAATAAATTATATTGAGCTTTAACTCAATGGTTATGGTTTATGCTCTTTCTATCTCCTTTACATCACCAAAATTTCATGATCTCCTAGTAGGAGCTTATTTAATTAGATTCTAGGGATAGATTTTCTTTATTTGAAAAAGTATGTTCTAGAGTCCATTTCATGCAAAATAAAATAAAAGGAAGAGAAAGGGTATATTTAATTAATTTTAAGCTGTTGCTCTCATTGTTTGTAATTATAGTGTCATAGAACCATAATTTGGATTTTATGAGTCAATTGTACAATAAATTTGTAATGTGAGGTTTAAATATCATTCCTTTGCAAATGATGCCAAGTGCGGGCTGATAATACTTTCAGGAAATGGTCAATGTCATCTATTTGTCATTTGTGCCAGACGGCAAACCCTTCCCAACTCTCCGGTTTCAAAAAGATCAAACACGTTCATCTGCTCCCTAAGAAGCACAAGAGGTTGCAGAAGGAGGGGCAGTTTGGATTATGTTTGGTTTGTCCAACAACTTTTCATTCAGTATCATGAATGAATAGTATCTATTGTTTTCCGTAATAAGACAGGGCAGAGTCAGTTAAGAATATTTACTGATGGCACATGCAACACCTCGGAACCATCCTCTGCACGTAAACAGCACAGCTGTTCTCTGACCAGCATGGCTTCCCCAAGCTATTTCCTTTATCAGCTCACAAGGTCTGGGAAGCTTAACCATCATGTCTTGTCAAAATCCAAGGTTGGATTATGACCGATGAGTACCTATTATTTTGAATGTAATGATTTCCTGTTTGTGGCGAGTAAGAAAGCTAGAAAATTATTGTCTAGATCTGGTAAAAATCGAGCATTCTGATATCCTCACCCACAGAAATATCTGTGGTGGTATTGTGTTCCCCAAAAATATTGTGCACCCTAATAAACTTATCTGGGGTCAGAGAACAGAACAGCCACTAGATATAGAGGCCAGAAAATAGTGACACACACGCCTTTAATCCTAGCATTCCAGAGGCAGAGATCCGCCTGGATCTCTGTGAGTTCAAGGCCACACTGGAAACAGCTAGGCATGGTGACTCACCCCTTTAATCCCAGGAACTGATGGCAGAAAGCAGAAAGGTATTTAAGGCATGAGGATGAGGAACTAGATGCTGGTTAAGCTTTTAGGCTTTTGAGCAACAGTTCAGCTGAGATCTATTTGGATGAGGACTCAGAGGCTTCCAGTCTGAGGAAACAGGATCAGCTGAGGGTTTGGCGAGGTGAGGAAGCTGTGGCTTGTTCTGCTTCTCTGATCTTCCAGCGTTCACCCCAATACCTGGCTCCAGGTTTTGTTTTTATTAATAAGACCATCTAAGACGCGTGCTACAAATATCCTATCCTCTCATTTTCCTTCATCAATCTATACAGTCTTCCTTTGATCGTAGAGATGATTTGATAAAGTAAGCCCTGTGCTAAACAACATTTGTATCGGTAGGCACAAGCCACACAGAACACACAGGAGCAGCTCATCAGGATAGATAGAGCCAAATGCTCACACCACCTTCCCATGTGTGCCACACTATACCATGCACACTTACCTGTGATGCACACATGACACTGGAGTCTACACCATGGGAAAATACTGGCCTGATTCTAGCAAAGACCTCATTTTTTTCTAATCAAGTAGTTTTACCTGTAAAGCTGGGGTTCAACATACAATACACTAAGAACACACAATTAATAACCCTATGTACAAGTTTATAAACAAACAAATGGCTTTAAAACAATGCCCCCATTAAAGAAAAATAAAATAAAAACCCTTTCAGAGATTTGATGAACTTTAAGCCAAATGTCTAAGATTTTATTAAACTTATGGAAAGGAGGTTTTACAGGACCGTGTGTCCTTCTGAGGAAAATTTCCCCCTCATTTTAAAAAGCCATCTTGGAACTAAATATTTGTACCCTGACACCTCACAGGCATGTGCAAGGGCTAAATAATTTCTCACAGGTGTAGCTGGAAACTTCTCTCCAAGGTCATCTCAGGTCCTGACAGTTTGATAGCACTAATGTTAAGCTCTTTTCTATCTAGTGTCTATTTTGATGCTTCAAAGAACAGAACAAATTGTGTGTGTGTGTGTGTGTGTGTGTGTGTGTGTAGCTGGAGAATTTTCTCTCCTGGTCCCACCAAGCCCTGGCAGTCCAACAGCCCACTTATAAAATAAACACACAGATGCTTATATTATTTAAACTGTTTGGACTAATGGCTCAGGCTTCTAGCTATCTAGTTCTTACATCTTAAATTAATCCATTTCTATAAATCTATACCTTGCCACGTGGCTCGTGGCTTACTGGCATCTTCACATGGTGCTTGTCATGGCGGCGGTTGGCAGTGTCTCCCTCCACCTTCCTGTTTTCTCAATTCCCCTCTCTGTTAGTCCCACCTATACTTCCTGCCTGGCCACTGGCCAATCAATGTTTTATTTATTGACCAATCAGAGCAATTTGACATACAGACCATCCCACAGCATGTGTGTGTGTGTGTGTGTGTGTGTGTGTGTGTATGTGTGTATGTGTGTGTGTGTGTATCCGACTATAACAGCAACAAAAGCACTCATGCCGCAGGTCCTGACACAGAGTCTTCTCCCTTCCTCCAGCTTTGTTCCCCTGGGTCCCCCACCTTTTGGGGAAGTGTTACCCACTTTCAGGAAAGTTCTTTTTTCCTTATCTGCAGTCACACATGTCAGTCTTCTCTAAACACCTTCATACACACACCTCAAAGTGTACGCCGATCTTCTGAGTCTCAGACTGATCAAGCTAAGGCTCACAATGAGCCAGCACAACCTCCATACTTCTGATCCTTGCATCCTGGTATTATCATATCCCCTTCCCAGAATGTACCTCTTTCCTCCTGGCATGGAACAGTCTGGCATGTTTTTTTTGTTTTTTGGGTTTTTTTGTTTTGTTTTGTTTTGTTTTTTTGTCCCTTAGGCATGTTTTTAAATATTACTCTATATAAAACGTTTCGGGCGTTGGTGGCGCACGCCTTTAATCCCAGCACTCGGGAGGCAGAGCCAGGCGGATCTCTGTGAGTTCAAGGCCAGCCTGGGCTACCAAGTGAGTTCCAGGAAAGGCGCAAAGCTACACAGAGAAACCCTGTCTCGAAAAACCAAAAAAAAAAAAAGTTTCCTAATCTTCCCAAGAAGATACATGCTCCATCTTGGAACCCTTGATTCTCTTTCTCTCAAAAGAGAAATCGTATAATGCAGTGTAAAAATTCACTCTCTGAAGTAGTCAGCATGACTTTAAGTCCCTGATCCATGGCTTATGTCCTACATGATAATGTCTGTTCTTACTTCTTGGTGCCTGTGTCTCTATAGGTATTATAATGACATTTTGTATTTTTTAATGTGTTGTGTGAGAACTTCATACGTGAATATAATGTATTTTAATCAAATCCATTCCCTCCCCTCTAACTCTTCGTGTACTTTCCCAAACACCACTCTTCCCTCCCAACTTCATGGACTTTCTTTTAAAGTCCAGGTCCTCTTAGTACTGCCAGGATATGCATGGGTGTAGTTCATTAACGAGAGCCTTTGGGGTCCAGCCCCAAAACTCTCTTCAGGGGCCAGAAAAGGACGCTACAACCAGTGAGAGGAATCTAATGATCTGAGGGCAAGGCATCCGTTCACACACATCTTACTTCTCTCGCGTCCCTGTTTCTGTTCTTAGTTTCTTCTGGTTTCTTTGGGTCTCTTTAGGTTTCTCTTTGTTTCTTCTTTTTATTCTTCCACCTTTTTTCTTCTCTTCATCTTTATTCTTCTACCCATTACCAATTCCCAAGCATATATACATATACATATATATCTATTCATTAACAACTTGTTAGTAATAAAAAAAACTACAGCCAAGCGGTGGTGGCACACGCCTTTAATCCCAGCACTTGGGAGGCAGAGCCAGGCAGATCTCTGTGAGTTCGAGGCCAGCCTGGGCTACCAAATAAGTTCCAGGAAAGGCACAAAGCTACACAGAGAAACCCTGTCTTGAAAAACAAAAACAAAAACAAAAAAAAACTACAAAGCAAACTCTCAGGGATAAGCATTCTGGTAAGAGTCACACTTGGCAAAGACTTGGTCAGCTTAATGGTGACTGACCACACCTGCAGGTTGTAAAAGTTCTGGCTCGTCGTCTCTTTAAGGGATAGCTACAAGGGTACAAGGGAAGAAACTAAACCAGTGAGAGATTTGAGGAAAAGACAAAGAGTGCATCTACTATTTTATGTGATTAATAATATCTGGACATGATTAGTCAATTGATAGCCTTTTCTGTTTATCACCTGAATCTCAGGACCTATATATAATTCGTCTCCTGAGCCTAAAATCTTGCATTATAAACTAGTGTAGAAATAAGTGTTAATTGTTTTTTGAATCAGAGAAGGGAGGTGTTGATAAGGCAGAGGTGGTGGAGGAAGCTTAAGGCAACATAGATGCTATTGATCTCTAGAAGGACTAAGATATAACAAGACAGACACCTGCAGTATCACTTCTAATTCACTATAATTCTTCTGAAGGGTTTTGATCCAACAAGGCTAGGCACCTACAATTCCACTCTGTGAAAGTTCCACATGGACACTTTGGCTAATTTGTCTTGTCAGTGGCTAAGGATGGAGAACAAGACCTCTAAGTGTCTACAGTCCACATGGAACAATAGGTCTAGTTGTAAAGCATAAAATAAGTATGTTTCTATTTATCAAAATTATACAGTTAAATGAGAAACCATCTTCTTGACCACCCATAAATATGTATGCCCTTAAGACTGTGGTGTAATCGTGAGATTACAAGTGCACATTACATGAGAATGCATAGTAATAGGGAGCTATCATAGCTGTTATTGCACAAAAAATTACAGATGAAAGCAACAGTATTCAGAGTCAGGGACCTGTAAGATTGCCAGACAAGGTGTCCCATCTGAGACACATTCCTCTGGTGGGTTGACATCTGAATTATTAATTGCTATAAGCTTTAATTGCATCCTGGCCTCCAGCAATTTGTGACAATGGCTCCTGACACTCCATCCACTGGAACAAGGGCAGCCTATCGGGGGTGAATCTGAAGAGAGCTAACTCTCCTTCTCCCAGAAGCCATCCATTGCCAGAGGCTCCTCAGACAGGGTGCAACTTCCTGAGCCCCTCTGCCATCCATGCTGGAATCGTGTCTGCCTTGATCTCGTCCAGGTCTTGTGCGTGCTGTGAGTTCGTGTGTGCAAAAGCACTGTTTCTCTGCAGTCATCCACTACACCTCTTGCTCTGACCATCTTTCTACCTCCTCTTCTGCCGTAATCTCTGATCCTTGGGAGGTGGGGATGTGATCAGTCTCACTTAGAGCTGAGCACTCCACAGTCTCGTACCCTCTGCACACTGACTAGTCATGGAGCTCTGTGTTAACCACCATCTACTGCAGAAAGAGGCTTCTCCAATGAGGCTTGAGAGCTGCAGGAATCTATAGATAGAAAGACAGGTATTTAGGGGCAGCTTAATTCTAGGTCCATTTAGCAGAAAGGCCTCTAAATAGCCAATTCATAAAGTTCTTATAAAGGTTATATTTAAGCAGCAGTACCTAGACCCTTTCTAAACTTACATGGTATGTATTGCACGCTCTTGTGGCTCTTATTTTAGTCCAAAATATATTAAGTTGAACACTGTGCAACTAACCCCCAATCAACTCTAATATGTGTTATAAAATCATCATTATTTCAGCCGAATATAAACTTTTGTGCATTTTCTGACCCCCACTAGTAAACTGTGCAATCCTTAACATTTGGGGCTGTATCTTCTAAATCCTTGTATCTTATAGTTCCTGTAAGTTTTTAGAACATGCTGAGTTTTTAGTGAAAGAAATGTAGAAAAAAAAATGGTTCCCCTAAGTCCTCCCTCACCACTTCAGTTTCCTTTATGTCCTTAATTGCTAATTCATAAAAAAGGAGGAATAAACATACTCTCTCTTCCATTATACTTAGAATTTTTCCTAAAAGCCTTCCGCTGAACTTTAAAATCTGGTAATGAAGTTAGAGCCACAGTCTGACGTTGGGGTATATTATAGAAGACCTCTATGGAATCAGTGTTGTATCCTGACAGCACTTGAGCTGCCCAGGGTAAGAAAGCCCTACTCCTGATTACAAATCATCTCTGCTCCGACAGAAGTGAACCACCCTCTCAGCTTCAAGAGCTCTTTTTTTTTTTATTGAATAATTTCAACATTAAGAACTCGTTGCCGCTGGGCAGTGGTAGCACATGCCTTTAATCCCAGCACTCGGGAGGCAGAGCCAGGCGGATCTTTGTGAGTTCGAGGCTAGCCTGGTCTACAGAGTGAGATCCAGGAAAGGCACAAAGCTACACAGAGAAACCCTGTCTCAAAAAAAAAAAAAAACACCTCATTGCCTTGTTTGCAAATGAAAATTTAACTTCCTCCAAGGGAGTCTCACTGGGAAAACAGGCTACTCTTAGGGTAGGCTGCATGCCCAGCAATAGATGGCCAACAGGAAACAAACTCAAAGGCATCTTTGAAGGTTTTTAGTATCATAATATCCTGTCAGGGCATATCCCCCCTTTTTTTTTCTTTTTTGTTATTTATATTATTTCTTCTCTCTTTTTACCCTGTAGGCCATTTGCATATATATTATGGCTTTCGGTTTAGTGCTTTTATGAGATTCCTGAATGTTCAAACAAACAATTCTCTGCATCGATAGCTGTTTCTTGAGCCTTTTCCTGGGTTCTTTTCCTTCTGTTTGTTTGTTTTGTACTATTCTGATGTGTTAGTTTTCGTGTTATCTTTTATTTTATTTTATCATTATCTCTTAGAAGCCTGTCTGTTTTCTAATGAGAGACAGAGGGAGGTGGGTCCAGATGGTGGTGAGGAGGAACTGAGAGAAGAAAGGAGAGTAAACTGTAAACAGGATATATTATGTGAGGGGGGGGGAAAAATGTATGTTCAATAAAAGGAAAAAAAAAAACAAAACCCTTGTTGCCTGACAGTACCGCTAAGTGAGATACAACATGGCAGAAGTATGGCTCTGCACAGTGTGTGTTGGATGGCATACACACCATCCCTGTGTTACAAAGGACTTGGGCTCTGGGCATGCACTGGAAAGCAGTGCTGACTAGGTTCTGACATCGAAGCTGACTGTGAATTCTTGACAGTCCACTTGTTTATAAAAGACTCAGTCAGCGACTCCGTAAGTAAACACGGATTCTGTCGATGGTTTATAAGGAGAGTAGTGTTTATGTTGGCTTGCTCTAGCACCCAAATGAGGGGTAAACTCTGCCTGACTCACATGCAGCCCTAATCTCCAGACGATGCCGAGCGGTCTCGTGGTGCTTGCTCTCCAACCCTCTTCCTTGCTTTTCAGAAACAGCGGTCAGGCAGGTAGAACTATGCACTCTATACAAGGAAAATGAGAGCACAGAGAAGATGACTTACTGGGCACCATTAACAGACCAACAGAGAGTAAAGGGGATACTGTCACTGCAGTGCTGTGTGTCTGCTCCTCGTAGAGCAAAACAAAGAATAAAGCCTGATGTAGTGAGGTTTGCCTGCAATCCCAGCTCTTGACAAGCTGGCACCGGGAAGGTTAGTAGTTTAAGACCAGCCTGTTAAATAACAAGGTCAAGGTGAGCCGGAGCTGTGTGAGACCAACTCAGGAAGGAAAAAAAAAGGGAGAAGTTAGATAATTCTTCTTCAAATAGCCATATCAGCATTCACTTATTGGTGACTCTTTTCCAACCTCAAATACCCAGAGAGAGACGACAATGATCATGACATGCATGTTAGTGCTTTGTTACAAACTGTGCTGTTTTCACGTGGAGTGCATGGAAAACAAGGGCTCTTTATAAGATAAATATCCAGTTGTAACATTATTTAAACGTTCCTTTGATTCCTAACAGTGTTCCGAGTCATAATAAATGGCAAATCTATATTTACCACTTACTTATGAGAAAACTATTCCTCCTTTCTGCATATGCTTCAGCCATCGATAAGGAAACCTCTAAAATGAAGGTCCTTTTGGTGGCACACGTGTAATATTCCCTTCTTTTTCTTCTTCTAATCAATAGTTAGAAAGTGATAACACTTTTCTTTAGAAGTCTACAAAGTGTGTCGAAGCCCTTCCCAGGAAATTATAGTGTGCCTGCGTGTACTCTATATGCAGATTCCTGGAGTGGTTTTTCTGCAAAGGATAGCATACATGTTCAAGATAAAATCCAAAATAAACATTCTCCGAGATGGCCCCAGTAGGTAGTGAGCACTCTTTAGGGACAATGGAAAGTTTAACAGCCCATAGTAGGCTACAGCCTTTGCAGTCTTGCCTGCAGTCTGTTCATTTGTTGATTAGTTAGTCACACTACTTCAAACCTAATTCCTTAGTCACCAGAGAGCCCTAAATTCTAAATGGTAGATGTGTGTGTATCACCAGGATCGAACATCTACGACTATCAATCCAGAAAGACCCTTGAACTATGTAGCTCCTGTGTATGATAAACAGGGTTTTTTAGGTAATATACAGTTATACATTGAAGGAAAACTGTTGAATCTTACTTGGCTTTGTCATGTATTTGATACATGTTTACTGAGAAAGAAGAGTCTATGTTGCGTATTTTAAAAGATGCATGGATTTAATAAAGAGTTGAAGCAAAAGTACCAGGATTACTTTTCAAGTAATTGAGGGCCTAGTGGCAAGCATGCAATGTGAGACAATATGCGCTTGAACCAAAAAACACTCAAGAGCTGATTATTTTCTAAACAGAGTACTTGGAACTGGGTAATGAGACTATACATCTTTCTTTAAAAGCTGTTTAAATGTATGACTTCTTGAATATATATTTTCATATGATCCACAATATATATCCACAGTCAATCGCAAGACCATAAGGATTTACTTCAGTGTTTCTTAGCAGTTTGAAGTTTGATCATTTTGTGTATATATTTGAGCCCTCTTGACTGGAGATTTTTGCACACATGACTTGAGCTGGGAGCCTATACTCTTTTTTTTTTTCCGTGTAGAATTTGATTTCCCCAGAATCATTTAAAGTTTTTAGAAAAATTTACTTGACCATAAAAGAGAGGGGTGAATACAGTCAAAAAGTATGTGTTATACTGAAAGAAACTGTCAATATGGGGCAGTGATTTACAACAACAATAATGAAAATATCAGTTTTATAAAGAATGCATTTGCCTACAATTCACAACATGTGTTACAAAGTAAGCTACTTCAGGTCATCTTTTCTTTAGATCAACAATTATTTAAACCAGAGCTTGCAAACTAACCCTCAGACCAGATGCATATTCTAGAAAGAAGTTTTGTTGGAACACAGCCATGTCTATTTGTTTCAGCTTCTCTGTGACTACTTCAGGATCATTAAGATACAAAGCAGAGGCCCATGAGCCTAAAATACATCCTATCTGTCCTCCTAAGAAGTTATACCAACTCCTATCCTAAACATATACATACTTGTGGTATGGCGTTTTATGAGGCTAATCATCCATTTTATGCAGGTGGCCATCTTTTAGTTTCCGGTAAAAAATTAGTTTCAATTTGGTAATGTGGTAATGAGAACACAGCATTCACTTTACTAATTTGTTTTATAGCTAACTCTTCTGAAATAAACTATATTGTAAAGTAAGAATTAACTGTCTGGAAATCAATAAGGACTTGTGCAGTTGTTGCTATTAAAGCTACTCCGTCAAATGGAAGCTGACCACATTTGAAGACTTGGTGATAGATACCAGGGATGACTATTTGCAACTGACTATCTGAGACATGCCATTATTATGCCATAATACACATGCAGGGAAAGCCAGAGCCACAGACAGCTAGAGTTTGACTCTGCACAGCTGTACGTCTTTTATAAAGTGATTGCTGCCATTGAATTCTTGATCCAAAATAAAAGATAAAAGACCTTCCCTTAGGGGAGGTGGGGAGGAATTGTGAGGAGTGGAAGGAGGGGAAATTATAATCAGGATATATTGTATGAGAAAAGAATCTGTTTTCAATAAAAGAAAGGAAGACCTTCCCTTTAGGTTAATGTGCATTATAAAGTATTATACAACTGAAAGTATTATACACTATAACAATAGATATATTTCAGAGGCAATTCATGAGTCCTTGAGGTATTCTTAAAATGTGCAACTCACACCTTTATTTTTTTTGTTAAGTTCTGTGAGTTTTCATGTGCTGTTGAGAATTAGCCTGTAACTTTTCTTTTTCCTTTCCTAGTGTTCCATATTAAAAAGACATGTTAAACCCAAATTTCAATTATTGTGAGAGCAAATATTGTGGAGCGCCTGTCTGTGCTGTGCTGCCAGCACATATTGCTTCGTGCCCCATGAAGTTGTGCCAAGTATACCCCGCACAAGTCCTCAAAGGGACAGAGAAACCCCAAGGCCATCCCCGATGCAACAGCAGCTTTCTTTCCTGTGAGTTGGAATAACCTTCTGAAAGTCTGGCCACAAGTCTCAGGGTTACAGTTACCTGGTCACTGGAAACACACCACCTGCCCTTCCCTTCATTCACTACTTCACTTTTTTCTGTCTTTTCCAGGGTTATAGAAAAGACCCTACCTCTAGTGCAGTATGCCTTACACTTGAATAACATCTCTTAAGGAAATGAGTCTCACAGACTCTCAGAAAACAGCTGTACAATTTTGAGGAAAAGATATTTTGTAAATAAAACTTTAGTGTTGCGAATTCTTTCAGTTGCTGTCTACACCCATAAAGAATTGCAAGGCTTGGTAGCCTGTGAAGCCCCAGATCTCTGCTCCACCACCAGTATGGCAGTCTGGGTGAGAGATTAATTTGTCCATTTACAGATAGAAAAGCAGGGGGCACCAAAAGGAGAGCCCCGAGGGGCTCTCCAGGCTCTACACAACCGGGGTACCTGATGGGAAAGATGGGGCCACAAGCTGAGAGAAAGCATAGAGAAGCAGCTCCAGCCTGGCCAACTTGCTTCATTATCTCCACAGGGATGCTCTTAGACAAGATTCTGTAAAATGTTTATCACAGCATTTGGCACCTGGGAAATGGTGACCTGGTTCCCCCTTCTCTGTTAGAAGTAATTGCTAGGAATAAAAGAGGCTTGTATGCACAGCTAAATGTTCTGACATGATAACACCCTTTTTCTGTTTTCAAAATGGCATAACTGGATAAACCTCAGTCCAAAGCTCCTTTCTCAGAGGCTTTGGAAGACTTATTGCATAGATGAAGTGTGTGTCCTTCACTGAGGGACAATAGGCTGTTAATGAGTGTTGAGTGAAGAGTGTCATTTTCTTCCGTGGTGTAACAACTGATAAGTTGCCCATGCTCTAGTAAACAGTGCCCACTCATGTTCATGCAAGCAACCCTAATTAAACTCAGTGGTTGAAAAAAAGCTGAAAAGTGTCATCAAAGTAGGCAAAGGCTTATTGGAAAGGGGGAGGTTCGATGGGAGAGAAAAGGGGGGCGAGAAAAGGTAATATGGAGTGAGAATGACCCAGATTCAGTATATACATGTATGAAATTGTCAGAGTGGGAAGAAAAAAGGAAAAGGATTGTGTAGGTAGAGATTTGGGAAGAGCTGGGAGGAGTTGGGGGGAAGGAATGTTATGAAAATACATTGTATGAAAATCTAATTTAAAAAGGGAGGAATAAAAGGGAAAGAGAAATGGTAGGTCTCAATCCAAAGCTGACTGAGTGAAATGTTGGTGTGCAAGACAGTATGGATGCTTTGACATCACTCATCACCATCAAAGCTTTCCCTTTATCCACTCAGGTTGATACGCAGAGGATGTCTACTGTACCTTAGACTTAAGTTCCATGACAGAAGAAATTTCTGTTTTGTTCTTGCTGTTTACTTAGCACGTTGAGGGATGTCTGGCTCATAGTGGGTACAAACAAAGTATGTCTTATAGGAATGAGTGGGCCTGAAGAATAAACATGCCCTATAACTGAGTGAGTGGTGATCCTAGAGGTTCACATCCTAGGAGAAAAATTACTGCCATGAAATTCTACAAACAGACAAGAGGAGCTTAGCCATAACCTGCACAATAAGGCAGACCAAGCGAGGGAACTCTGAGATCCACAGTCCCCACCAGCATGCTAACCTCCACAATCTTGCCTACCCTTGACTTTCAAATCAAGAGTCATTGTGGCGTCAGACTGGCAATCGTGTGTGTGTACCTTTTCATTTGAGACTGAGGGCTTTTAGGGTTTTCTTTTCACTGTTAGATTCTTGGTATCTGAAACGGTTGTTCAGAAAACTGTGTTAGGACCGTGACTCTTTCATTAGTATGTATTTCAGCTACCAACAGAGGCGGTGAATGGATCACTTGAAATGAAGCAATCCCACCCCTTTTAGTGCCCCGTAAACATAGCCTTAGCTTTAACTATAATTACAGTGTGTGGGTGATGCTGCTGAAAAAAAATGTTGTAATTATGACATTATGGCTGAGAACCCTCTGAATAGAAAACACTGAACTTCGTTGTGCATAGCTCAAGATGCCATCATGGCCCTCTTCAGTATGAACAAGACTGATTAACCCATCGCTACAAAAGCGTTGGAGTATGTTAATAATACAAGATCAAGGGCCAGAGTAAAATTACAGGGAATGTGTTGCCTTTATTTAAACTTTCCTGTGCTCCTATGAGTTTTAGACAAAGGTCAAATGTAGAGCAGGGTAGCTTGCTGACTTGAAAGGCACATGAATGAAATCCCAGGGAGAAACAAGCTTGGAAGACCAGCTCCCTAGCTTGCTTTGCCCCTGTCTCCTGGCAAGAGAACCCTTCATAGGTTGATGGAGTGGGAACACAGTTTGTTTTCCTCCTCAACAGACAGATCCAGTGACTCTAGATATCATGACATCTACCATAGTGATGGATCTTAACTGGGGTATTTCTGATACCAAATGCATTTTTCAGGTTATTGAAATGTAAGCTTAAATTTGATTTACATGATTTATTTCAATGTGAATATACAGACCGGAGATTTCTAGCAACAACAACAACAAAAAAAATATTTTTAAATGAAAAGGGCATAGCTGGAGATCCTGGCCTGGGGCACCTGAGCCACCACTTCAAAGGCATGTGCTTTTGGATGCCTATTTATTGTCAGCAGGGGAATATTTGTGTTTTCATACCACTTTCCTGTGCAACAGGTGTAGCAAAGGCATATGAGTCCCTTACAAGCGATGAAGGAATCTGGGGTTTACTGCCAGAGCAGAGGAAACTGTGGGTGACTCCAAATGGTGATTCGGGTTGGCAGGGAATTTCTGGCAGGTAAACAGGTATTTCGGGTATTTTCTGAAGGCAAGGTGGACATGGCCAGCCATCATGCCTATGTGGGCCTATGTGTTTATATATGTGTCAGAGCATAAAGAGGGAAATCATTTGTTTCCTTGGCTTTCTCTTTGATCCTGGATTTTACTAGAGCCCTGTTCATCCCTGCACATTAAGTCTCTAAACAGATTCCCCAATCCTCCCTGTTAATATAGCAATATGAGAGTTCACTTTTCCTTCTTATTCTACTCTCTTGTTCTGCTCTAAATATATGAGGAAGAGAAAGGGGAGGAGGAGAAAACAGAAACATAAAAATAGAAGTGGAAACACATCTTGTACCTAACCGGCAGCTTACGTGACCACTGCCTGGCATTAGGCGGTCTCTCACTTCGTTTATTTTGTAGCATCCCCAACGGTCGGCAATGCCACCGGCCCTTAACCTCCAGTCTCCCAAATTAACCAGCATCCATTGTTCCTTGAACAGTCATGCTAGCCTTTCCTACCTGAAAATTCCCTAAAACCCAGTGGAGGAGCCATCTCAGCAACCTAAGACTCCAGACTCCATCAGAGCCTGAGTCTCGGCTCTGAACTGCCACACACTAACCTGGGACTCTGGGAAAATCACTTAACATCTGGGGCTTCAGCTGCTCATCTGTCAACAAGAATACATGCCACCTACTGTACAGCTTGCATGAAAATTTCCACTGAGCGTGATGTTGGCGTCTATCTGTTTCCTGTCCAGCTCTGAAAGCATGGGGTGTGGTGCCTCATTAACACATCACTAACACAGGAGAAGACATACATACACCCAGCCCGACCAACCCGAGGGCCTTTATAAGGACGTAATTATTTTATAGCTACTTTTGGGAATCAGCCTCCTGGCTCATCAACAGAGAAACAGGCAAAGAAAATGTGATATATATATATGTGTGTGTGTGTGTGTGTGTGTGTGTGTGTGTATGTATATATATATGAATTTAATTCATCCATAAAAAAGAACAAAATGTCTTTTTCAGAAAAAAAATGCATGCAACTGGAAATCACCATGTAAGCAAATTCAGTCAGTTTCCAAAAAAACAAATATTATATTCTTTTCTCATTTATGATTCATAGGTTTTATATAGATCCTTAAAATTATGTATGTATAGGTAACATGAGAGTAAAAGTTCAACTGTCTAGGGTAAAAAGGGGAAACTAACAGAAAAGGGAAGGGAAGGAGAAGTGGAGGAGGCAGAAAGATGTAGGGGAGTAGGGGAGGGGATATGCCCAAAGCAAATAAAAGAGAGCAATTTAAATTTTATAAAGAATATAAGTATTTATAAAGTAATACCAATGATTGATTAATTTAAAGTAAATAGACAAACAAGATACTCTAATTAATGAACTTGAAGGAGAAAAGCTGGGATGAAACTGGTATTCAAAGAAAATTATTTAGTAAAAGAGATTTTTTAAAGTGTAGTCGTGCATTGCTTAACAACGGGGACACATCCTAAGAAATGCATCCTTTGGTGCTTTACTCATCGCGAGTGCCTAAGAGAGTGGACAACCATAGAGGTAACTAGACACTGTGGTAGCCCGCAGAGGTTTCCTAGTGAGACCTGAGCTTGCTTTACCCAGCAGGGCTGCATAGGGGAATGATTGGACCATGGGCATGGTTACCAGGTGTTTGGAAGGGTCTGCACTTGGCTGTGTGGTGATTTGATCTAGCAAGGTGGAGGTCTTTTGCCCCACCCCTTGGCACTATTATAAAAAGCCCTTTTGAAGAGACAGAAGGGGCCACTGGGTATTGACCCAGGTCCTCCCCAAGCTATCCTGTGTTTCCGTCTGTCTCATCTCTGCTATCTTTCTATCTACAAATTCCTTATTCTTCTCTCTTCCTCATAGGAATGTTGTAAAAGGCGGGAGCTGGCCTCCCATGAGACACCACCACCATACAGACAGTTCATCACTGGCTGAAATGTCACTAGATGGAACATGACTGTCCTTGATGTTTGCAAAGCCATAAAGGCCCACTTGAAGAAGTGGCAAAGCCTTCTAAAGGGACAGTTCCCTGTGAAGGACTCTTGGCCACAGATATTTGGGAATTTGTCACTTGTTCTGTGAGCTCTATTTCCTACTCTACTTCAACGGCATCCTTGCTCTCATACACAAAAGAATAGCCAGGATAACTACACAGGAGGTGAAATGATTGAGCAGAGCCAGCTGAATTGATTAAATAAGAAAAGCACGCACTTAGGCATAGAGCAGGCTGATTTATGCAACATTTTGAAAGCAAAATAGTCAGTTCAATGATCCATTTTAACTGCTACCAATAAATGTGACAAACTGAGAAACCTGGAGGGGGGGGGGGACAAAACAAAATCCTGAAAATCCAATTTACTTTGATAAACAGCCAACCGTCAGGTGAAAAACCAGAATCCATTCAAAAAATGTAGATTTCAGTTGGAAAAATAATTAGAAGTAGGAGATTTTTAAAGTCTTAAAGGGGCTTACTTGCCTAAGTCCACTTTGTGGCTGGGAAGAAAATGAAATTGTGTAATAGAGAAAAGTTGATGTGTTTGCCCGATGTCTCTATCCTAGTCCAAAGACCCCTGCCTGGGTTTCAACCCTCAACCTACAAGTGAATTGGGGGTATTGATTGAGCACCTATTTATGACAGTGACATAGAGTCCCAGGGAAGCCAGGCGTGATGGTGAACACCTTTAAATGCAGCACTG